>CM066925.1:7484619-7510834 GCA_033964015.1 Scolanthus callimorphus
TGGGCACCAAGGAAGTACGGATGTTTTGAACTCTCCCCCTAAGGATCTTGCTATATTTTTTGTTTCACATAAGACACCCATAGCCTGCCCACCTCTCTATCAAATCTACATAAGGCGTCGTCGGGGATAGAGGGTGTTTCGGCGAAAGAAAGCGACACCAAAGGAAAGCGAAAATGCTGTTTTTTGCCAGCAGACGACCGAAGGCTCCAATCTCGTTCCCAGAGGCCTCTCGGTCGTGCTTTCTAGCGCTGTACTGGAGGTTACTGGAAACTACTGACGAAACTGGAAGTGAAACAATTTCACTATAACAAATTGTTAAAGTTTTAAATTTTGCTCATTTTCAGCTGATTTCTTAGCTTTTTTTCGTTGGAAAATGCAATCTTGGCAAAACAGTTTGTCATATAGCATTGACAAATTGTTTAGTTTTTCGTTGATTCATTGTTATTTTGTGTGCAAAGACTAGACATTATAATTTTGATTCCGAGGTCACGATAACTAAGTTACGAGTCAAAGGATGATGACACAAAAATAATCTCAAAAACTGTAAAAAAAACCTCTATTTTAACGACCGCTGCCAGCACCGATAACGACCAATTTTGAATTCCCGCTGAAAACGTAAAAATAAGCTCAACTTACACCTCCGACGGGACTCGAACCCGCAACCTTCGGCTTAGGAGGCCGACGTCATATCCATTAGACTACGGAGGCTTTGCATAGAGGCTGTTGCTCTTTTTCAGTTTCACATTAGACCCCTAACTGCCAACCTCTCTATCGATCTAATAAGGCGTCTTCCACAGGGAACTGTAGAAACCCATCCATGGGAAAAGCTGAATTTTCAAGGCACTCGCATGGGAAGTGTTCGGAATTCACATGGATAAACATGGGAAATCCGAACACTTCCCATTCTTCTACCATGGGAAATTCAGCTTTTCCATTGGATGGGTTCTACAGAAATCTCTGTGTTCCGCGGATAGAGGAGTCACTGGCTAAATGAAAATGACACTCCAAAGGAAAAAGAAATTAATGGTCCTTTTTGCCAGACGACCGAAGGTTCCAATCTCATTGCCAGAGCCTCTCGGTCGTCCTGACTTTCTCAGGATGTTGTGGAGGTACAAGATGACGTGTGCGCGCATGCGCAAACGGACAACTAAAAAGAAAACTCATTCCGGTTTCAATGTAATACATACTATTGGAATATGAGTAAAAAAAACATGCTTAACGGCAACTATGAAAAACATTTCTGCATTCATTATACTAGTTAAAAAGAAAACCAATAACGTATCCCATGGATCTCTAACACACTCTTCGGGCCTATAAATACGTTGGTGATGCATATCAATTAGTTGATTGTTCACTAACGGTACAAGGGGCGTCCTTATATGGTCTGGTGGCCGGGCGTTCTCCCACCCATAGGTATCTAGCTACTGAGCAATTCAACACCAGGATAGCGACTGTCAGGGCCGAAATCTCTGGCGTGGGCGTAAGAACCGTACGGTCGCCATACGACGCTTCAGCTCTTTGTCTGGAAGTATGGTCCTGTTTCATTTTTTTCCCTCGAGAAGTAAATGGTGAATCTGTATTTTCAGCGCTCAATTTTATGAGGTTAATAGGAGTTACCGATCGCCGACAAACGCGGATAGTTGAGAGTACACGAAGGTAGCGCAAGATTCGCACGTGGCGCAATACACTTTGTAATGTATTGACAAATTGTTTAGTATTTCGATATTTATAGTTTATTTTGTGTAAAGTATTTGCAAAGACTAGAAATTATAAATTGATTCAGGTGTCCTGATAACTGTGTTGCGAGTCAAAGGATGACCATGACACAAAAAATAATCTTAAAAACTCTAAAAAGCTATATTTTAACGATCGCTGCCAGCACCGATAACAACCAATTTTGAACTCCCGTTTGAAGCCGTTCAGATAAAAAAAACTGACACCTCCGACGGGACTCGAACCCGCAACCTTCGGCTTAGGAGGCCGACGTCATATCCGTTAGACTACAGAGGCTTCATGTTGATGGTAAAAGAAAATGCTGGATTTTCCCAGACGACCAAATGCTCCAATCTTGGAATACGGTCATGTTTCCAAACCGATGATAATCGTAATTTTAAGGCCACATAACAATTGATGATAATCCTTATTTTATGTTCGAGACCATGTTGAATTTCAAAATGGCACGTGGGATGTGACCTATCAGAATCGGCCCTACCATAAGCACCACACGGCAGAGTCACTCTGTGAATGAGATTGTGCCCGCGTCAGCTTGATTTCATTCTCGTATCCAGAGCTCCCGGCTAGTCTCCTGGTAGGCCCCGGCCGGGGACGTCCATTTGAGAGGCTTCACTGATTGGGATGGGGCATGCGCAGACAGTTATGGGAGGCTCTGGTGACATCCATTTGAGCGCCTTCGCTCACTGAAATGGCGCACCCGCGTACATAAAAGTAGCTTAATCTCGCTTTACAAAAACGTATCTGTCAAAATAACACATGGCATTCGTTTCCTAGTCGTCTTTTCAACCTATGCCTTCGACTTGAACGCTCTAAAAGTAATTGTAAGGCATGAAATCGCCATTTTCTTTTACGCATGCGTCAGTGGTTGTCACCAGAGCCACCCCCGCGAGCTGACGAACCGGGGAGCTCTGGGTACGAGAATGGCCGGCTTCATCTGCTTTGCATTCATCCAACTGATGTCTAGCGCATGCGTAGCACGCTAACTGCTGACTTCTGATTTGCAGGTTCGTGGTTTCCCTGATGCATTTTGGGATTTATTTGTACGTGACGTCACTAGCTGGAGATGTGTATGTTAATTACATCATCATGACAAGCATCTTTATCCCTCAGCTCTTTCTGTGTGGTTTATCATGCAGAGGTAGGAACTTTTAAGTTAAATTAAAATTAAAAATTAAAATTTTTTCCTCGAGAGCACGGTAATTCTGCATTCTGATTGGTTCTCAGAGCGCGCGCGGGGGCGATAATTTCCTATCTCTGACCTACAGGTCACGGTAACCATTTGCGCACGCTTGTTTTCATCGAAAAAAATTATTTTTTTCCTCCGGCCTCGGTCACATTTTCCAGCCCTCGGTCACTTTTCCCTATACGGTCCTCCCAGCTGGTAAATAACATATATTTATTTACTGGAGCCTTAGGAAAGCAGTATGTTCGTCAGTCTCTCGACCGCATCGGCCATTCCATCTGACTCACGCGACTGAGTAACGAAGTTCTAGCATCCCCGTGGCTTTCTTGCGAGTTTTCTTTTGATATTTTTACAACAGACTGTTCAATTGGTATTGCTGTTTCTTCAAAAGTGCTTTTAATGTTCTCAATTTAGTAATAATTGCGTGACTCACGTGACAGCAATGTGTCATTTCTGTTGAATGGCTCTGATGTTTCAACCTCGATCCCAGGGCTTTCCCCTCGCTTGTGGGGTCGAAGGGAAAGCCCTGGGATCGAGGTTGCCTGATGTTTTCCCTCGGTCCCAGTAAATAAGGCCCAGCTAGCCTACTATAGTCCCGGATTTCACTCCTGGGTTTTGATTGTTACACAGTATTTTGTAATTTTAGGCCTCAAGGCAACCAGAAATGCATGAAAATGTGTGAATAGTTTTTGCACTCACCGAAAAAAAAAAAAAAAAAAATGCGAAAACAAATTTTGTTGGTTCGATTGTTGCACAGTATTTTGTAATTTTAGGCCTCAAGGCAACCAGAAATGCATGAAATTTATTATATCACAGGAGCTCCGCTTTTAGGCAGTGCCTAAATCTATATAGTAGTTTTAGGTCGAGAAATGCGCGATTGCTTTCGTGTGGCCGCCATCTTTCTCGACCTCGACAAACGAGCGGGTTTCCTGTGGTGTCTTGTCTACCTTGTTTACAGGTTCTTGACCGTGAAAAACACAGTGGGAAATGTACATAACATCTTTTCTCGAGTGTGTCTGAGTTCTGGTTGAGTTTTAAGCTTTCTAGGTCAATAAAAATAGTGAAAAAACAAATATAGTTTGCAGATATTTCCTTAGGAATTTGAAGAAAGTCGACACTTTTTCAAGGGAACTATCTTGGCAGGCTAAGTACCAGTAAATTGTCATCGTTTCTATTTTATCACTGTCTTATTATCTTCCAGGTTTGGTCGTCGTTTCCCGTACTCCGCCTACATGCTCGCTACTGGCGTGGTATTTATGTTCATACTTGCCGTTTCTAAAGGTGTGTCACTCACTACTACCCCCTGGGGAACTCACTACTACCCCCTGGGAAGCTCTCGCAGTGGTCTTCCTACCTATAGGCCTAGTTGGAGTTAAGACCGCGTCCACGTTTTAAAACGAAAACGGATACTTTTTGCTCCGTTTTCAAAAAGATTGCGTCCACACTTATCGTTTTCGTCAATCGTTTTCGCCCGTCCACACTACAACGCGTATTCTTATGAAAACGCTCTTATGCATTCCATGCGCATGCTCAAATAACTCAAACGCATGCGCATTTCGATCTGTCGGCCCGCGAAATTGGTCAGGTTTGCAATCTCGTACCCAGAGCCCGTCATCTTTTGGCCAGCGGCAAGATTCAGGGCTCTGGGGGAATCGATTTTTTTAAAACCCAGATTCTGGGTTTCCGGTTTGAACGTTGTATGAAAGTTCGTTACGTTTCTGACTACCACGCATGCTCACAAATCGGATTCCCCCAGAGCCCTGAATCTTGCCCCTGGCCAAAAGATGACGGGCTCTGGGTACGAGATTGGTCAGGTTTGCTGCGGTGACGTCATCGTTTTCAGATAGGATCGTTTTCATCCGTCCGTTGTCAAATCGCTCCACTCTCCCGGGTGCTCTGAGTACGAGAATGTCATTTCACAGGAAGTGAATCTTTTTTAGCGCATGACAAATGCGTTTTGCCGCGTCGTTTTCTGAGGGTACTACAATGGTAATAGTTGTATGTTCGAAACGCTCAAATGATTTACGTCACATGCACAGGTTACCCAATTGGTGCTACAGTACTAGCTATCATTGGCAAGACAGTGATCACTGCAAACTATTCTAATGTGTACCTATACACGACAGAACTCTACCCTACCCTAGTCAGGTATAATGGGATTTGTATGTCCCTTTACACTACAGAACTCTACCCTACTCTAGTCAGGTATGATGGGATTGTATTGTACCTATACACTACAGAACTCTACCCTACTCTAGTGAGGTATGATGGGATTTGTACTGTACCTATACACGACAGAACTCTACCCTACTCTAGTCAGGTATGATGGGATTTGCACTGTACCTATACACGACAGAACTCTACCCTACTCTAGTGAGGTATGATGGGATTTGTACTGTACCTATACACGACAGAACTCTACCCTACTCTAGTCAGGTATGATGGGATTTGTACTGTACCTATACACGACAGAACTCTACCCTACTCTAGTGAGGTATGATGGGATTTGTACTGTACCTATACACGATAGAACTCTACCCTACTCTATTGAGGTATGATGGGATTTTTATTGTTAATGTTACAAATGTATGCTTCCCTGCTATCAGAGGCCACTTCTATCTTAGTCTGTGTTTTGAAGTGGCCTCTGCACACAACCTCGTCCAGGATCGGACGTACTTGACTGGTTTGGCTGTGGTTTTACAAGAATGGCGTCAGTGTTTTTGCTTCGAAAACAGCGCGCGCTTTCACGAGTGATTTCTTGTTCAATGACCAACACACACAACATTTGCTCAATTTCGATAGAAAATAAAACGATCCCCAGCGAATTCTCAAAGGCAAACTTTAGAATGAGTATCAGAGTAGCGTTTAAGATCCTTCAAATTGAGTAAACGAGTCATCTAAGCTAAGAACTAGCAAGGCTACAAAACGAAACTTTCCACTCTCTACTCTCATAGGCGGCGGATCCGGGGGTGCAGGGGGTGCTCGAGCACCCCCACCTTTTGAGCTGGGGGGGGGGGGGGGGGAGGGGCTTAGCACCCCAATTTTTTGAAGCTAGATATCTTTTTTGTATTCACGTAAAGAAGAAAAGGAAAAGAAGAACAGAAGTTTCTGTTTTGTTTCTGTTATTTGCAAAAGAACTAGCGCGCGCACTCGTCTCGTTCAAACCAAACTACGGGCGCTTTTTCACATTGTTCCCGAAGTGTTTTTTGCGCATGTTAAAATTACATCTCCACTAAGTTATTTTTTGCCTCTTCGGCACCCCCACTTTTTAGGGTGCTACGCCGTCCCTGCTGTAAAAAGAAAACGAAATTTAGAAAAATCCATTTTTTGATTGACAGAAGCGTAAACGCGGTTTGGCGCTAGGAAATGATCAGTGGGAGTTCCTGAATTATGAATGTTACAGTCAAGAACAAAGTAAACCACAACGCGCTCGCTCCTCGAATTCTGATTGGCTTTCGGCCATTTGTACATAAAGTATTACCACGGAACGCTAACAATAGGCTCGGTTCCCAGGCGTCGTAACGTCGCGCGCGATTGCTTGGCTAGAGGATCGCAGGCGCACCGAAACCCCCACGACTGGTAACCGAGCCTACGCTAACAGCAGCATTAATGAAAACACCGTTTTGCTGCGCGCGCGATAAACCGGTTGGTCGTGGCATGCGCGCGCTGTTTTGTTTTTTTATTTTTTCCTTTTTGTTGTGGTATTAAAACAATGTTCTCTGATTTTCCGTGGTATGTGCTCTATATACCACGGAATAACTTAATAAAGTGGTCAAAATGTGAGTCCACAAAATCAGAGGACATTTGTTAATTTTTCAGCACCAGGGGCAAATTTGCCTCTGTCCGGACATGACCTCAGCACCAACTCCAGCTCTGAAACTATATTGTATGTAAAGCGCACGTTTACTCTACATGTTCTCTGTTAAATTTAGAAATAGTGCAATGGGCGTTGGCTCCATGAGTGCCGGAATAGGATCAATACTTGCACCTTACATTGTCATGACGGTATGTTACCATGGCAACCATGTTTGACATTAGAATGGTTTTCGTATGAATGTCGTAACCCATCAGGCTGTTAAACAGAAAAAACAAAGGGCGCGGTGTTTTTTTTTTTGCATTGTGATTGGCTGACTTAAGAAAGACTCAAAACCTCAACCAATAGGAACGTGTGCTTGTTATTTCTTCGCATTCTGATTGGCTGACTTAATAACAAAGACTCAAAACAATAGGAACGAGTTGAAAACGCGATTTACTTTCGACAGTCAAATCTGAAATCTGTTCTATGATATCATATTAATTTACGATGAGTAAGTGCAAGGAAATTTTCTGACGAGAGTTTCCTGGCTAAAGTCCTCTCCCACAGCAAAATATGATATTATTAATTTTTAGTGAAGATTTGATATTATTTTAGTGAAATGAACTTTCTTTGCGTGCGGGTAATCTGTGATTATCGAATTCAGCTATCAGCCGTTGAATTTCCACGCTATAAAATCTCACTAGTCTTAAGCCAATAAACGGCGTCATAAAGAATTGGGCTATGGGATCATATCCTTCTAAATATTAAACAAGGAAAGGAAAAACAAAATTGGACGAAAGAAGTGGAACTTCGGTAAGTGTTTTCAAGTTGTCAATTCTACAAATATTGCAGGCACTCACTCCAACGGAGGGGCGTGGTGAATCGCGTAAATTCCTGCCGATTTAGGGACGTGCGCGGTGACACAGATCCCGTAACAAATATTTTGCTAATCTAAGAACTTTGGGATTGCGAAGTGCATTTTCCATCAAGAGAAGGAATGGAAAAGTTTCAAAGGTTTCGTTTCGAGGTGAAGGGATATTTAACAATTAGACCTCGAGCCCGTTGATCTGTGGCCCTTGAGGGCTTGAGGTCAACCACGTAGTTGGACAAAAAAAGTGTACAATTGTGTTTAAAAATCACCAGAAACCTCGACAAAACGAGAAGCGGCCGCCATTGTTTTCATGTTCAAAATCGGCGGTTTCGCACTAGAGGTCCGATTGATAATAGTCCCCTAGTAGCGTAGCCAATCAGAATGCAGTATTTGGCGGCGGGTCTCATTTGCAGGTCGCAGGTCACAGGTCGCAGGTCACAGGTCGCAGGTCACAGGTCGCAGTCCGAGATATAAAATATTTTTTACAAGTTTCCGAGATCACGCAGACTCCTGTAGTGGTTCTACCATTTGTGTACGCTACAATCATGAAAAGAAAAATGCAATGATTTTCTGCTGTTTCATGTACATGTAAGTTGCCAACCAATTCGATTGGAACTGATCAAAATGAGGCAGAAATACAGCAAATGTATCAAAAGCGATTAAATATAATGCGGGAAATGAAGATAAAAAGCGTGAATCTCCCGCAAAATGCGGGAGCGTTTGCATCTCTGTGTATAACTTAATTCCCCAATAAGTATCAAATCTTCTATAAGATTGTGATTTCCAGTTTTCAACTCGATCATGTCGCCGACGGCGTTCACAAATTAAATTCTAGTGACACCAAAACATATTCAAATCGAAAAAAACGTACGGCCACGAGAAAAAGTACACTTTAGGGTGAAAATAAATACAGTACTTACTTACATTTTTCGCCTTCAGCCCGCCGTCGTCCGAGGTTCAAGATCGAAGAGAACAGAACAGGGCGTTTCAGAGAGTTTCGTTTGTGCAGCACGTGAAATTCTTGGGTTGCAGTCACGTGACTTTTTCTGAGAATTTTACTTCCGGTCCGCGAACTGGTGGTCAGTCAAACCAAAATGGCCGCCGTCGTGCAAATATCTGATCCAACGCTCTCTGAGTATTTTTTGACGCTAGATCGTACTACACGGCAACGATATTTGCAGAAAGTAGCTCTCTGCAATGGAATTGACCCCTACACATTAAAGAAGAGTGATTTCAGAACTGAAATCGAGAGCTACCCGTCGGTAGAGTTCCCCGACATCTCAAATTATCTAGTCCTGCAGACATCGTTCTACACTTCCAAGCAGATGAAGGCATACAAGAGTATGGAGGCTTACAACTTTTTTGTGTCTGGCTGGATCAAAGAATTAGGAGTTAAGAGCCTCAAGAACAAATCTTCTATTATAAATGCTCGGGTAAGTGCAGAATTTTCGTGATTTTTCCAAGTGAATCCAAGGAACGCGAACTGCCGCTTGAGTGTAAACAAAACGACAACCGAATGGTTTTTCGCTCTTGCTTTACAGGTAAATCACTCTCAAAAATCCACGGAAACGCCACTAAAGACGTGGATCCTGGTCAAGGATGACGGAGAAGTCATCACAGCCCATTGCATGGCAGGGTAAGGCGATATTTTTAAGGAGTTTTATTTCATTTTCCGTGATCCAACCCTCCATTTCTTTCGTGAACAAGATACGGATCTCGGACGATCTGAAGATGAGTTCGGCGATTTTGAGCACCAAGAATCAAATTTAGCTAAAGCACATACCAAAGACTTCAATATTTTTGTTGATTTGTGTTGTTGTTGTTTTTTCTTTCACAAGGCTAGCTGAATCGTGTTCACATGTTGGTGCTGTCCTGTATGCATTGGAGACTGGTGTGAGGATGAGAGAGGCTGTCACCTGTACTATGGAAAAAAGCAAGTGGCTAATGCCCTCCTATGTCAACAAAGTAAGAAATCCAAAGTTGCATTTAGGATTACATACAAACAGATGGACATACTGTGCCTGCATTGTTGATTGAAAGCAGTCTAACTCTTCAGGCATGTAATTTGTTCTTTCATTACTTTGTTTGTTACAGCCCATACCAGTAGCTCCAGTTGCAGAAATAGATTTTTCATCTGCCAAAGCCAAAAAAAAGAGACTGGATGATGCTATTTCTGGCTCGACGCCCAAATATACCGCTTCAACAGTGATTCAGCATCGTGTTAAGCCAGGATCAGATGCACGCAAGAAATTTTCGAAACCCTCAATAAAAACTGTCCTAGAAGTGCTGCACTTATGATTAGAGAGGATTTTTACAAAAAGTTTGTCCCGAAGTCAGCTACTGATGTACTTCCCAAGCCCCTGCTTGACTATCGGTCAACTGATTCCCTGGCGCTGTCATCTGATGAGCTGGATAAACTGTGTCAAGACTTCAGACTCCCAGAATTAACAACTTCACAGATCAAAGCAGTAGAACGAGAGACAAGACAGCAAACAAGTTCTAGAATTTGGTACAGACAGAGAGCTGGAAGAGTAACAGCATCCAAGTTACGACAAGTTCTTCATACCAGGGCAGGGAAGCCAGCCAAAAGCCTCATTAAGGCAATCTGCTACCCAGAATCTCATCGCTTCACTACAGCAGCTACAAGGTACAGATTTTATTTCAATAATCAGTCAGAAAACAATTTTTTTTTGATTTTGTAAGTGTAATCTGAAGTCAACATGGTCTGTATACAGAACAGAATTTCTGGAAAAAAATTCAGCTAATCTGAATTTTTTCTCTGACAGATGCTTTAAGATAGTAACAACTAAAGGTATTCCTTTCTTAGTTATGGCTGCAAGCATGAAGCAAAGGCACGAAAGGATTATGAGGCTATGATGACCAATGAACATGAGAATTTCACTGTTGGAGATAGCGGTTTGTGTTTGAATGCAAAGTGGCCATTTATGGGGGCCTCACCAGATGGAGTAGTTGCATGCAGTTGCCATGGCACTGGAATATGTGAAATCAAGGTAATTGCATATTGTTACTTTACCATTTGTATACTTTGTACCAGTCAACATTAAAGCACACACCCTCCTGCCCCAAGGCAGATCCTTTACTAACTCTCTCATGTGACCAAAGGGAAGTTCTCAGTTTATACCTTTGTTGATAAAAATAATGTCATTTTAGTGCCCATACTGCCATCAGGAAAAGGAAAACCTTGCAGATTGTGCTGGCACCAAAGGTTCTGTTTGGTCAAAGAGAACGACAGAGTAGTCCTCGACAGGAAGCACCAGTATTATTACCAGGTCCAAGGGCAGCTTCATATATTGGAGGCCGATTACTGTGACTTCATAGTGTGGAATCACAATGACATTTTTGTTGAGCGAATCCTTCCTGACACAAAATTTTGGGAGACTGTTATTCCCAAGGCTGAATATTTTTTTAGGAACTGTATCCTCCCAGAAGTTTTTGGTAAAAGATTTTCTAAACAGGCTACATCACTCAGCTTAGCTAAATCACAATAGTCAAACAAGTGTGCAAGTCTAGGCAGCAACACTTTATTTCATTTTTAAACAAATAAAATGTACCCTTGCATAAAAAATCAATCAGAATTTAACAAGCTTTTATAAGAACTGCTATGACCATTTTATACCAGGAAAGAATTTGTTTATAACATGATTTTAATAGCTACAGTACGGTATATATGTAAACAATCTTCCTTTAAAACTACAAAGAATGCAACCTGTATTTGTTTTCTTTTTGCTGAGAAATAGTTAGATATACAGATTTACAAAACGAATAGAATTATCCTTGTGTGATTCTAGAAAACATCTGTATCCATCCAATATAGATGGGCATAGATGTTTTCTGGAATCACACATGTAAATATCATTTTTAGTTTAAACTTTTTAAAGCTGACCTTTTTAATGGATGATTCCAGCTATAACTAGGGCATTTCAATCCTAAAGTAAAGTGATGGTGCAGCTTAGCTGGACTCATCCATTGGCTGGCGAATTCCATGTAAATAGTTCAATAACCTTTTTTTAAAGATCAGATACAACAATAAAAAAGTGTTGGTTAAACTTGTCTTTTGATCCAGTGGTAAGTCAGGTAAATACTATTCTAAAGGGACTACAGACTCTGACAAGTTTGTCAGTGCACAACAAATAACTGCTATCTTATCTATTAATGCTAATGTTTCTCCCTGTTTTACTAGCATTGTCTCAATTGGCATTGCTCTACTCTGTAGGATGAGATACTTCCTTCTAACAAGTCCAATTACCCGCTCCACATGTATTCTAACACTTGCTATTTTTCGTGTTTCTTCTACTTCTAATGGCGATAACTGGCTCTTGCCACGGGTGAATGCTGGTATCTTTAGAGTGGCATGATACAATCCGACACTGTCTCCTATGTTGAAACCTCTATCTGCTAGAACAATGTCCCCAGGCAAAAGCTTGTCCAACAGTCCACTCTCCTCTGTAATTTTCTTGTCACTCACCCTCCCTCCCCAAGCACGCGAAATGAATGAAACCAAACCTTGTGGAGTTATACCTATTAAAAACTTGACTGTATTATGATGTTTGTAATTTGACCAGGTTTGTGCTCTTGCTAATAAGTTTGATGGGCGCTCGATAAACACTTCAAAGCAATCAATCACCACTGCCACTCTTGATCCAAAAGCATGACGAAACTCCATTGGCATTGTAGCTCTTAGCATCTCTCTGTCTGGCCATTCAATCAGAAATTCGAGGCTGTCATATAAAACACCAATAATTTTGTGCCATATCCTGGATGCTGTCGACAACGAAACTTTAAATCTGTATGCCAAGTCCTGAAGGGGTAAGTTCAGTCGAAGCCGCATCAATGCAAGGAGGAGTTGTTCAAATTGGTCAGGGAGGAGCAAGCTGTTGCTGTTATGTATGGCTCACATAACTCAAATATCTGCATGAGAACCAGGAAATTGGGGAGCCCAGTATAAAATTTAGTCTTTTCATCGCTGCTCTGAAATGACTCCTTACTCAGTGAAGCATCAAGTGCTCTAGATCTGAGTTCATAAAGTTCTCCATTGAGTCTACACAGTTCATCCTGTATGCAAGTGATGTCTTTGCTGGACATACCGTTATCACATAATGTGTCGTCCAGACACAATCAATCTGATAAACCGCTTCTTTGGTCTCTTCAATGCACAATCAGTAGCGAACAAGGCCCTATTTATCAAGGACTACTTTGTAGATCACCATTTTGACTTGTTGGCGATCACCGAGACATGGGCGAAATCAGAATCGGTACATGTGATCAGGGAGCTTTGCCCTAAAGGTCATGCTTTCTATCATGTACCTAGAAGCAACAGAAAAGGGGGTGGAGTCGGCTTGCTATACAACACAAATCTGATGATCGAAAAACAAGCAGCAGAAACCTTCTCCTCTTTCGAGTTCATGGAAATTCTATTGCGTTCACCATCCGCCATAATACGACTCGCCATTATTTACAGACTTCATGCTAAGCCAAAGAAGAATGGTGTGACGGCTTCCATGTTCTTTGAAGAGTTTTCTACTCTTCTTGGCCGTCTTGTTTTGTCACCTGGCAAACTCATGATTGTTGGTGATTTCAATTACCACGTCGACGAGCCCCATAAAGATCTTGGGGCTGCAAAATTCCTCGAAACGCTGCATTTGTACAACCTGAAGCAGCATGTTACAGTCGCGACTCACAGGAGGAAGCACACGCTTGACTTGGTAATAACGCGGGACGATGATGATGTTTTGCTCAGCCATACTGTTCATGACCCTGGTCTTTCAGACCATTTCTTTGTTCACTGCAATCTGTCCCTTGAAAAACCGCTCCCTGTGAAAATAGAAAGATCGTATCGGAAAATACGAGGTGTCGATTGTGATGCTTTTCGCAGTGATCTTGCCAAGTCCTCGTTGTTAAGCTTGCCAACTTCATTGTCTGTTTCTGATCTTTGTACAAAGTATCAAGAGGTACTGTCTCATCTTGTCGAGACTCATGCCCCTTTAAGGCGGCGCCTTATAACCCTACGACCTGCTGCCCCTTGGTACTCTGAAGAGATTGCCGCAGCTAAATCTAAACGGCGCGCGCTTGAGAGAAAATGGCGCAAATCACACCTGCAAATTGACAAAGAATTGTTCGCAAATCAATGTCAAGTCGTAAGAGACCTAGTGAGGTCTACTAAAGCGAGTTTTTATTCCACAATGATCTCTGAAAACTCATCAAATCAGAAGGCCCTTTTCAGTACTGTGGATCGACTGCTTCACCGTAAGCCTGATGCACTTTATCCATCATGCACTACCAGACTTGAACTCTGTGAAAGGTTTTCCCAATTCTTTTCCGAAAAAATCACCACCATAGAAATGAACTTGTTCCCGTGTCAAACAGTGTCATCGATAGTTTCAATATTTTTGATGACAGAAAAGGTAACTGCGAGTTAAACAGTTTTTCACCAACTAATGTTAAAGAACTTTCAAAATTAGTGCGCAAAAGTGCGTCCAAGTCTTGCTGTCTGGATCCCATTCCCTCGGGTCTACTCCACCTATGCTTGGATGATTTGCTGCCTGTTATAGCGAGAATTGTGAACGTTTCCTTCGAATCCGCTACTTTGCCATCTTCCCAAAAACAGGCTGCTCTGTCTCCACACTTGAAAAAGACCCTCCTTGACCATGAATTGTATACTAATTTCAGACCTCTGTCAAATCTTCGGTTTTATCTAAATCTATTGAAAAAGTTGCCGCAGTTCGTGTTTCTAGTTATCTCCGCGAAAATAATCTTGAGGAGCCCCTTCAATCTGCATATAAGGAACACCATAGTTGTGAAACGGCCTTAGCACGCGTCCAGAATGACATCTTGCAGTCAATTGATAAAAAATCGTTGTGTGGTGCTGGTGTTACTAGATCTATCAGCAGCTTTCGATACTGTGGATCATGGCATATTATTAAATAGACTCAATTCTCGATTTGGTTTCAATGGTAAAGTGCTCGCCTGGTTTAAATCGTACCTGGCTGATCGCACTCAGTTCGTAAAAATCGATGATGCCTCTTCTCAGCCTCGCCCGGTTAGTTGTGGTGTTCCTCAAGGTTCTGTTCTTGGACCGTTGTTGTATTCTCTATACACAGCCCCACTTGGTGACATCTTCCGCAAACACAAACTATCCTTCCATCTGTATGCGGATGACGCGCAAGTGTATTCCACGTTCGACTGTTGTGATGGTGTTGAGCTCGCCTCTGTAAAATGTCGCATTGAGTCTTGCATGTCTGATATATCTACTTGGATGACTATAAACAAGCTAAAGTTGAATACTGACAAAACAGAACTCCTTGTACTTCATTCTAAATTTCGTCCCCATCTGCCTTTGACGTCTCTCTCTGTAGGCAGCGACACCATCTTCCCGTCCAAACATGCTCGAAACATCGGTGTCATATTTGACGAGACTATGTCTCTTTCCAAACATGTAGATGCGGTTGTAAAATCCTCATTTTATAATTTACGCAATATAGCTAAAATACGTAATTGCTTATCACTTGAGACAACCAAAACTCTAGTGGTTGCCCTAGTTCTTTCGAAATTGGACAACTGTAACTCCCTTCTCTATGCTATGCCCACAAAATTAATTGCCAAACTACAAAGGGTTCAAAATGCTGCAGCGCGTATTATTGTCAAGGCAAGTAAATATGATCGAATTACTCCTGTCCTTAAAGACCTACATTGGCTGCCAGTTGAGCTAAGAATAATTTTCAAGATAAATTTAATCACCTACAAATGTTTAAATGACTTAGCTCCTCCTTATCTAAAAGATCTTTTGTTGGTCTACAAACCAGCCAGAAATTTACGCTCCTCCCATGATGCAGTCAAACTAAACTTACCCTCTTTTAATCTGAAAACTTATGGATACAAGGCATTCTCTACAAACGCACCCAGGCTCTGGAATGAGCTCCCATCGAGTGTAAGGGATGCAGGGAGCATAGCAGAATTTAAATCTAAGCTGAAAACTCATCTTTTTAGGCTCAATTTTAATTAGTATTATCTTAGCTTTTTATGATTTTTACTTATTTTTACCCTGTTTTTACCATATATTATTTTACACTTCATGTAATTGCCATTTCTCTTTTTATTTTTTATTTTATTAAGTGTTACGATTTTACTTATTTTTATTTTGTTTTAACTATATTATAATTTCTCATTTTATTTATGTCATTCTAGTTGTAAAGCGCTTAGAACGGTCGTATAAGCGCTATATAAATGTATATTATTATTATTATTATTATTATTAGTTCTGTTTGGCACCCTACATCAGAAAATCTCTCCTCCACTTCACAGTTTTCCTTTTCACTGTCTTCTTCAATCTCTTCACATCTGGCTTTTTTGTGGAGCTCAAGCAAGGCATCGGCACACTCTGACAATCTCTTTCTTTCATCTCGTGATTTCACTCGTTCATTTCGTTCTGTTGCTGTTTTTGTTTCTTTTTATTTTCTTGTGACCCAGTTTCAATGTAGGGGCCCAGTCAACATCTTGGTCGTCGTAAAGATCACTTGGTTTTCCTGTAACAAAAACTTAGTAAGTATCCCATTCAACAGCCCTACTGTATTGTTTTTACATGGTTGTGATCAACACAATATTGAATTCGATTAAAGAGTAAATTAAAATAGATTTGATGTGTTTCTTGGCGTGGTTTTTAATCGCAAGAACCACTTAGCAACGGACGGTTTATTTCTGATGTCCAGCAGCTGCTTGGTTACAACCACTGCCAAACTATCATCATCATAAAAAAGCTTATATGCACCTAGACTTGCCCCAAGTCGTCCTCTATGTTTTTCCTTAGAGCGGGAGATACGACTTGTTTCGCTCGCACACTTTCGATTTAATTGTATATTTTTACCAAGAAAAACGGATGCAAAAAACAGCGCGCGCACTTGAACTGAAAGTTGCGTGATCTTCGTCAGCCGCGCGCCGTGAAGTTTGTCAACAACTGAACATTTGCCTAAGAATCAAGACTTCTGTTGCATGATTTCGTCGTGTTATAATGCTACTTTTGGTCAATTTATTTTAAGAAAATGCTTACGAAAATTCATAAGAATAGATCTACAAGTGGAACTTTCTCTCACTCGGATTGGATGTTTATCAGACACACCTCCAACACACCCCCGACCTGAATTTAGGTCGGTAAAAAGGGCGGGAAGCGAGCGAGAAAAGTCCGGACTTGGCCAGTGGAAAGTCTAATATGAATTAACCGAGATATGCGCAAGAAACAACTTAAGTCTATCTACAAAGGAAGAGCAGAAATAATACAATATGAATATCTCTTTCTCGTGAAATCAACTCAGCCATTTCGAAAGCAAAGCAACTTCTTTTCACAATGTTACGAGGAAAGTTACGATTGCATCACGCGCGCGCTCGTGTTCCTGTTTATAAGCGCAAAAAGCCGACGCCCAAATCAAGCTTAATTTTAGAGATAAGCTCAAATAGACAATAGATAAAGTAGACTTTGGAGTTTACTAACCTTTCACAAAATGATCTCCACAAACACGAGCGTACTCCGACTCGGCACCTCTTGATTTCAGCGAGAGGTTTTAGAAGCCACTTGTCTCGTCGTCTTTCGTGAAATCCGTGTTTCTGTCTCCCTTTTTGCTTTCCTCTCGTGGAACTCTAAAGTATCCTTTATCTTTTTCGCGGTTTGATCGATTCGAACAACCCAAAACAACGCATGTGTGAGGCATTTTCTTTGCAAACTCTGCTGTGACTGCTCACATAAACAACAAAAATTGAGGCCAGCTGACCCCCAGTTCGTGACTTGCATATTTAATGAGGCGGACGTGACGTCACTTGCAACCAAAGAATAGAAATGGAGCGATCCCACGATAATTAGCATTACATAGCATATGTTTGCCAAAAATAGAAGTAAAAGTTTTGTACCTTCGTACACTCACAAAAATAGATACGATTATTAATTCGTCGCTCAGGTTCTAAGTATCTTAAGATAAAGATAAACCCACTCATGGTTCTAAACTGCATTTCCAAAACTACAGTCCGCATCTTAGAGATCAAACATCTCGCAATTGAATTTTTATAAACACATAAAATACATACATCAGCAACATATTGATATTCGCGCGTAAATTTTCCCGTTCCCAAAGACAAATGTTAATTCGCTCAAAAGAAAGTGAAATGCAGTTAATAAAAGTTACTATCAGTCCGTGAATACTGCTTCATGAATACGGCTCAAAGAAAATGGTAGAACCACTACAGGAGTCTGCGTGATCTCGGAAACTTGTACAAAATTATTTTTATATCTCGGACTGCGACCTGCGACCTGTGACCTGCGACCTGCGACCTGCGACCTGTGACCTGCGACCTGCGACCTGCGACCTGCGACCTGCGACCTGCGACCTGCGACCTGCGACCTGCGACCTGCGACCTGCGACCTGCAAATGAGACCCGCCGAGTATTTGGCAATACTCCACTAGTTGGGTGATAGTAATTTCTGGTATAACATATGGACAGATATGTTACTCTATAATGATCTCTCGTTCCCAGGCCCAACTTCCTGGTCTTAGCCTCACTCTGCCGGTGACATATTTGGAGTTACGGCGCTTGTTGCTGGGATACTGTCGCTATGGTTACCTGAGACGTTGCACTCGACTCTACCACAAACTATAGAGGAAGCCGAGGCTGCCAAGGAGGATTACAGTCTGCCATGCCGCGCACGCCACAGGGCACCCACACATGCAGAGGAAGTAGAGCTGGAAAAACCACAGATACAGACGTTCGCATGACAGGTCTGATGTAATTACCTACGACTATAACTATAACAGCTTTATTCAATAAAAGTTTTAACAATACAAATTCTTTTTTATAAAAAAAATGCCCTATCTATACACCTATTTAAGAAAGGGCTCCACCGTGGCGATCGCTGCGCTCACTCGTGAGATAAATTTTCAACACTCGAAGATAAAATTCGTATCTCCGCGCGGCCATGTAATATCCTCTATTTATGCGCGCGAAGCGCGCAGTTTTTTTTTCAACATATCAGTTGAAAGAGGGTGAATACACGAGAATAGTAGTGCAAGTGATATTTCTTCAGGAAGGAGGTTCAAACTCGGTGTTCAACAATTGAGCCTTCCTTCATTTACTATCAAACTGCACAACCTTGTCTTAAATATATGTAATACCTCAACAAAAATATGCATCCCCCCTTCATGTTATGAAAAAAACTTGACATCCCCCCTTTTCCAGTTCCTAAATTTTGAGATCCCCCAAAAAAAATCCTCTGCCCCCCCCCCCCCCCTGTAGTATACATAATGAATGCAGCCTAAGCACCCCTGGCCTGGGGGCAAAAACAAAGATGGCCTTTCCTACCACGACCATTGTCCTCCAAAATCTACAAGGAGAACTTTTTGACAATTTATGGCAAATAATTAAAGCTAGGAAAACTTTTGGAATTCCAAATATGGTAAGTAGAAACTTCCATGTCACAAGAAATTCGAGCGGAAATCTAATCGAAACGAGCAAAACTTGTGCGGACTCGTATCCTGCCTAAATATATGCGCGCGCTGGAATTTATTCATGAGCCCACATTGTAAAATCAATATGTACAGCTGACTTGTGTAAAAGCTGCAGTCAAATTCCAAATTGCGTGATCTTTTCGATGCGAAGCGAGAATTCGAATAGTGTTTACGATTCAGATAACACATCGAGTGAATGATTCCGAAGCGATAATAGCATATTTGAACAAGAGAAAATGATTTATTTTCTCTTGATTTGTATTAATATAAAAGAAAATATTGTGTATGTTTTCAGAAAGTCCGCGATTTTCTGATGTGCGCACTCTTTATAGCTAGAAGTTTCTGAATGTTTTTGTGATAGAGCGGATAATATGGTTATAATTACGCTTGGTGCAAACTGCGCTTGTACAAATTTATTGCGGCCAAGACTAGAGACGATTTCTTGGATTTTTCTAAGCTAATCAACTGAAAATGCGGCTTACGTAATGTCAGGAAACACACAAAGGGAGTTGAGAATACTTTGAACCTTTCAAGTGCCAGCACTCCAGGCAATGACTTCATCACCGCTGGTGACAATAACTTTCGCAAGCCATCCAGCTATGAAACTTTTTATTGCAAATCAATCCGTTTACATCAGTGCTATGTTTTTATAGTGCTATGTTTTTAGGTTATAATCTTCCCTAAATCTGCTTCGCTATGGCGCTGGCTATACTAGGAACCTAACTCGAAAAGCAATTGCTACTAATTAGACTCTAGCCATTTCCGGTCATATACTTCTATTGATGTTTCTCGTTCATATTCAGTATGTTGGACATAAATTCCAAGAACAACTCTACGACGATACGAACGAATGTGGATAGCAGAATATCTGTGCTGACTCTCGTCATGGTACTTCGTGCAGTTTTTCCACAACAAAATATTTAACTTTCACCTGAATAATTACTTGCAATGCATTGTTAATTTCAAGTTGGCAAGCGAAGAATACTTGAAATCTCGATATGCTTTTCTTGAAAAATTCAAATGTTTCATATCTCCAATGCACCAAAGTCCTCGTAGCATTCTATTCAAGAAGACTTTCAGTTTCCACTGCTTTAAATCTGTTAAATCGAGTCACGGATCAGCGAAGATCTCTGAATGATTTTTTTGGAGTGTAATTGCAAATGACATTGCTGCACTGTAGTGGGAAGAATACTTATTTGAATGAATTTTTTTCAGTATATTGGACACAAATTCCAAGAACCACTCCACGTCGATACGAATGAATGTAGACGGTAGAATGTATGTGCCGACTCTCGTCATGGTACTAGGTTCAGTTTTTCCACAAAAAAGTATTTAATTTTGACCTGAATAATTATTGCTACAACATTGTCAATTTCAGGATGGCAAGGGAAGAATACACTTGAAATCTCGATATTCTTTTTCTTGAATAATTCAAATCTTTCACATCTCCAATGCTCCAAGGCATTCCATGTGACTTCCAACTGCTTTCAATCGAGCCTCGGATCCGCGAAGATCTCTGAATTACTTGTTTTCGAGTGTTCTTGCAAATGACATTGCAACACCGAAGGAAGAATACTCGTATCAATGAAATAATTATTTCAGTATGTTGGACACAAATTCCAAGAACAACTCCACGGCAATACGAACGAGGTAAATGGTAGAATGTCTGTGCCGACTCTCGTCATGGTACTAGGTTCAGTTTTTCCACAAAAAAGTATTTAATTTTGACCTGAATAATTATTGCTACAACATTGTCAATTTCAAGATGGCAAGCACTAAACAAGAATTTCTGCAGAATACACTTCCGTGGTGCTTTTTCTTGGCTAATTCCTATCTTCCACACCTCGCAGCATTCCATGCGACTTTCTACTGCTTTCGACGGGCCACCGATCAGCGAAGAACACCGAATGAATGATTTCACACAGGAATTTCTTCAGAAACGACCGCTCGAAGAAAATAAATAAGTTAAAGAACTTTGACACAAATTCCAAAAGACTTTCCACTTTTCTTGAATCCTCTTAGGGTAATTGAAGGTATACGAAAGTTCGAGCGTGGTACTAGGTTCAGTTTTCGAGGAATGAGACGTCAAAATTTCCTCTCTCGAATCCCATGGCGTCATCTTGCGAAAACATCTCAGAATATTCAGTGAGTTAAAACGCGACCCCGGGAGAATACAAAGCGTCATAATTGTGCTAGATGCAAAGGTCAGTTGCTGATCAAGATTAGTTGAAGTTTTCAGCTTTCCTCGTGTCTCCGATCAGCTAAAATATAATTATAAAACTCCGTTGTCTGCCTCGGCACATTTCCAACAGAATCTCAATTTCAGAGTTTGACTGTGGGGAGGGGGGTTATTTTGTCTTACTGCGCATGCGAAATAACAGCAGGTCAGCAGCTTCACTGAGGGCTCAGCTCAAGATTTGTTTGCGAAGAGATGTATGGCTTGAATTCCTTGTGAAGTAAGGACTTAGCTTCAATAAACGTGGTTTGTTATTGCTTCACTATTCTCACTGCATACATTATTGCCACGCCACGAAAGAATTTGAACAACAACCCAAATATGGAGTCTTGAGAGTCTGCGCGTTGTAGGCAAATGTTTGGCAGCGTGGTTTCACCATCAGTCACCCATTTCCCTGAGTTCGGTTCGCAAGAAGCTGCCGCCGGGGAGTCTTTCGCAAGCCGTGAAGTTCATAATTCCTCGTCGACCACCACCAGCACCTCAAGCGTACTGTACTTGTAATAAAATGGCCGCTAGAGATCTCCCTCTCCTCCTGGCGCTCTCCCTGCCGTTGTTCCGGCTCCTGTGGCAGTTCCAAACCCTCAGGCAGTCGTTTCCCCAGCGCCAGTTTTGGACGTACCGGCAAACCGGTTCCCGCAGCAGTCGCTGCTCCAGCTCCGAATGAAGCCGAACAGGTAGAGCTTTACAGTTCTTGAATGCCTTTATAGTATTTATTTATTGTCGCACATTCTGTCCCGGCTCTCGTCCGTCCCTGTATTCAGTATTGCCTTTACACGTTCGTCCGGGGACTTGGTTTGTGTAGCTTACGTTTACACCTGTTCGCTCATCTCCGGTAACTATTTTTAGTCCGAATTTGCAACTTCGGTTGCTTTGTTTAACTCTCTGATTGGTTTGCTTTTTCGTAACATGTTTACATTCGCTATTCCATTTCCACTACGGCATTCGTTTGCTTTCTTACTACAGTACCCAAGGGAGTTCTACCTGCTTTTATGTCTTGTGTTTGGGTGTACTCGTAATTCTAATTTCGTATTTCCTCTTCATCTACTCGTAAACTTTTGGTCCTTATGTTTTCTCTTCATTACGGGAGCCGGGCTCGGATACAGAATTGCGGCTAGAAATTTGTGTGCACGGTAGTAACTACTAGGGGTATGTGTGCAGTGGTAGCTGCATGGGATAATTGTGTGCGCAATAGTAACTGCATGGGATAATTGTGTGCGCGAAGTAGCTGCGCGGGGCAATAGTGTGTGCAGTAGTAGCTGCATGGGGTAATAGTGTGCGCAGTAGTAGCTGCAAGGGTAATCGTGTGCGCAGTAGTAGCTGCAAGGGTAATAGTGTGCGCAGTAGTAGCTGCAAGGGTAATAGTGTGCGCAGTAGTAGCTGCATGGGGTAATAGTGTGAGCAGTAGTAGCTGCAAGGGTAATAGTGTGCGCAGTAGTAGCTGCATGGGTAATAGTGTGCGCAGTAGTAGCTGCAAGGGTAATAGTGTGCGCAGTAGTAGCTGCATGGGGTAATAGTGTGCGCAGTAGTAGCTGCAAGGGTAATAGTGTGCGCAGTAGTAGCTGCATGGGGTAATAGTGTGCGCAGTAGTAGCTGCAAGGGTAATAGTGTGCGCAGTAGTAGCTGCATGGGGTAATAGTGTGCGCAGTAGTAGCTGCAAGGGTAATGGGTGCGCAGTAGTAGCTGCATGGGGTAATAGTGTGCGCAGTAGTAGCTGCATGGGGTAATAGTGTGCGCAGTAGTAGCTGCACGGGGTAATAGTGTGCGCAGCGTAGCTGCATGGGATAATAGTGTGCGCAGTAGTAGCTGCAGGGCTAATAATGTGAGCAGTAGTAGCTGCCAGTGTAATAGTGTGCGCGGTAGTAGCTGCAGGGGTAAAAGTGTGCACAGTAGTAGCTGCAAGGGTAATAGTGTGTGCAGTAGTAGCTGCATGGGGTAATAGTGTGCGCAGTAGTAGCTGCATGGGGTAATAGTATGCACAGTAGTTGCAAGGGTAATAGTGTGCGCAATAGTAACTACAAGGGGCAATAGTGTGCGCAGTAGTAGTTGCAAGGGTAATAGTGTGTGCAATAGTAACTACAAGGGGCAATAGTGTGCGCAGTAGTAGCTGCAACGGTAATAGTGTGCGCAGTAGTAGCTGCATGGGGGTACTAGTATGCGCAGTAGTAGCTGCATGGGGTAATAGTGTGCGCAGTAGTAGCTGCACGGGGTAATAGTATGCGCAGGTAGCTGCATGGAATAATAGTGTGCGCAGTAGTAGCTGCAGGGCTAATAATGTGCGCAGTAGTAGCTGCCAGTGTAATAGTGTGCACGGTAGTAGCTGCAGGGGTAAAAGTGTGTGCCGTGGTAACTGCAGGGGGTAATGGTATGCGCGCTCAGTAGCAGCTGCAAAGGGTAATCGTGTGCGCAGTAGTAGCTGCATGGGGTAATAGTATGCGCAGTTGTGGCTGCATAGTGTAATACTGTGGGCATTAGTAACTACAAGGGGTAATAGTGTGCACAGTAGTAGCTAATAGGGACATTAGTGTGCGCAGTATTAGCTAGAAGGGGGATCGTTGTACGCAGTGGTAGCTATTAGGGTATCTTCGTGACAGTAAGATGTCAGCGATACTCGCTACGGGAGGTGATAATATTCGTAATTGCAGACACGAGGAATAAGAGTAGTGACTGCAATGGTTTGGTTGGGTGCGCAATATAGATATAGTTGTGGGTGCCTATATAGCAGGCGCAACAGATAACAATGTCAGCATGTCGTAGTGTCTGCTAATAGCACCATTAGTAATTTCTTTTTCTTCCCTTTTCACCCTCTTGTAGCCCGACGGGTCAAAGTATTAGAAGACAGGGTAAAAGCCATGGAATAAGAGAGGGCATCTGAAAGCTGCACTGTCGCATTAGCTTCCTGAGGCGTTACCTTAACAGGCATATCACAATGTTCGACCGGCTAGAGGTTATCGAACTCTTGCAGGCTCTTGTGAGGACATCACGTTCCCAGGCCCATGAGAAAGCGGAGGAGTATCCAGCCGCCCTCGATGAAGTCACTGCTAGGCTCTCGTCTATCGAGGATGCTCAGCTCCAGCGGTTATTGGTCGGCCTTCTTGGTGACCCCATCCGCACCAAAATGGCCAAAGAAGCTGCCTCGATTTTGAAGGGAGGGACCAAGCCTCAGCCGCTGTTGGGGCGTACCCTCAGGAGGAACTGCTCAGCTCCGTACCAATACGTGCAATGTTATAATTGTTATAAGTGGGTCGTTATGCTAGAAGTTGCCCTCTCCGAACCCAGCAAAGGGAGGAATTCGGGCCGAGGACTGTGGAATGGAGCTCAGTACTAACTTTCCTTATCTGAACTGTACCCTGGATAATAAAAATAATAGATAATAAAGATATAAACTAGGCAATGAGCTGGGATGTACAACCAGTCTGAATGAATTATAATTAAAGGTTCTTTGCATTTACGAAGTTTGCGCTCGTACTTAGACCACCTTTATACAGCATAATTGTTTGGTTAGTATATTCTTAGGCATCTATTTTCCACCCTTTATCCCTTCGGTGATCGGGGGGGCTTAATAGCGTCCACATGGACATAGTCCAAATCCGGATCACCGAAGGGTTGGGTTCCTTGTGTTTTGGTCTTGTCTCCTTGTTCGTCACCTTGGCCTTTTCGTTCATTTCTATGCAAATTGCCCCTCATTCTCATCCGCAACAAGAGGTTCACCTGCTAACGGTTAAGGCCGGTGTCGTTTCTCTTCGGGGCATCTCACAAGGAGCCAACCCTTCGTTGGTCCTTTCTCCAGAAATGGTAGTCAAGCCTTGAGAGGTTATGATTTTCGACCCCGATCACTTAAGAGCGGGAAATATCTATCGTTACTTTCGTGTTGGGAGAGGTTGTTTTCAGTTATCTCTGCGGTGAGGGTACTTTCTCAGCGTGATGGGATTGAAGTCGCGAGCATTTCTTCCAACCTTTTAAAGGTCAGTTTACGAGCATAAAGCCTGATTTCAGTTCCCCTCCACCTGTGTGCTTAAGACCTCGCCCAGCCACAAGAACTCCCGGGTCTCATCGGGAATTTTGTTGATATGTGGAGAAGTGGGCAAAGTCGACCCTCCACACACTTGGTACTACCCCTCACAGTCGAAACCGTCCAAGACAAGGCTGTGCCATGACGAGTGGAATATGGACCTTTGGATTCAAGATCTCCCATTCACGTGAGACCATACGGTGATTCTCCCGCGTTATCTGTTCCCCAGTCAGGTTCAGACCCCTCGTCTTACACCTTGTTCGGGCTCGAATACAAAGGCATGTCTTTCGTATTCCTCACATGTGCCTTTCTATAAGCTCGGGTGGCTGTGTCTAATGCGGTTCGATCATGGGAGTGCCGGACTCGCTCTATACAAACCGACGTGTGGGCTAGGTGTTTATACCTCCCTCTCATGTACCTTTCTATAAGCTCGGGTTGGCTGTGTCTAATGCAATTCGATCATGAGAGTGCCGGTCTCGCTATATACAGACCGACGTGTGGGCCAGTTGTTTCTACCTCCCTCTCATGTGCCTTTCTATAAGCTCGGGTTGGCTGTGTCTAATGCGGTTCGATCATGGGAGTGCCGGTCTCGCTCTATACAGACCGACGTGTGGGCCAGTTGTTTATACCTCCCTATCATGTGCCTTTCTATAAGCTCGGGTTGGCTGTGTCTAATGCGGTTCCGGTCCTGGGAGTGCCGGTCTCGCTCTATACAGACCGACGTGTGGGCCAGTTGTTTATACCTCCCTCTCATGTGCCTTTCTATAAGCTCGGGTTGGCTGTGTCTAATGCGATTCGATCATGGAGTGCCGGTCTCGCTCTATACAGACCGACGTGTGGGCCAGTTGTTTATACTCCCCTCATGAGAGTGTCCTTCAATCATGT
>CM066925.1:7510934-7710934 GCA_033964015.1 Scolanthus callimorphus
TCTTGTATAAAAAGATGGCTGCTAGTTAGATTCGAGAACAGTAATCTAGTGTGGTATCCAGATCAATATAATGTGCTAGACTAGTGCACACAGAGTCTACAGCATGTACTGTATGGGAAATTCCAGGGTACATTTAGCAATTGTTTTTATGCTACTAAATTTACTGTCACCTTCTGCCAATTACATTCTTTATTTGAGTGTTGGTAGTGCATGCAGTAAGCTATTATCTAATATTAAGAGACACATTTTAAGAACACCTTAAGAACATTTTCAGGCTGTTTTGCAGAAAACACCCATGTATAAGAACAAACTCAGCCTGAATCCCCCAAACACCTGTTCTTTTATGCGGGTTTTTACTGTATCTCTAATTCATATTCTTCAAATTTCTTTAAAATTTGGAATTGTTTTGGTCTTAGAAAGTCCTCTTAAACACAATCGTGAGCTTATATATTGAATTATGACGACGTTAGACATTTCTTTTTTTGGTCATTTCCGCTCTCTCATATGGCTTAGCTAGTTTTTGGTCGGGGATGATCGTCGTATCTTTTAGGGGGTTAAAATCACGTTGGTTTGGTCTCTTTTAGGGGTGATCTTGATCTTCAATAAATATGGGAGTCGTCCCCCCCCTCCCCGGGAGCTAGTCTAGTCGACTGGAACCTGACCCTGCTCTAACAGGAAACAAAGTATGAGGCCCAATGTTTTCTCTGCTTCACCCGAAAAGAAACAAGAGCCTGAAGGCAGTCTATAACCGCGTGTTCTCTTCTCTACCACTGATTGGTCGAAAGAGAGTGACTACGTGAACGGGCTTTTCCGATTGGCTAATTGGCTGCTTATTTCTATCAACCAATCAAATTGCGTACTAATTACAAGCAAGGAATTGCTAGCCAATCGGTTCGGCTGTTGATTGGCTGTGCTGGAAACCATTCAACAGTAAGTTGTGATTACTCGTTTCTGATTGGCTAGTGATTACACAATTGCGTATACTTTCACGACGCTATCTGAAATCTGTTCTAAAACAAAATAACTGGTCAAACAAGAGACTATCTGCAGCTGATCGCACATAAGAGCAACCAAACAACCATCACTGAATGTATTTTTAATAATTGCTTCAAATAAAATCTTTTTTCACAAAAATTAGAAAGCTCTGCCCATGTAACCTTCATTACAACGCACTCTAATAAAGCTATGTCCGTCCGTCCGCATGTATGTCTGTCCGGGTTTATAATCTGACCAGAGGATATTTACGCCTTTCTTTAGCAACAGAAATACATTCCAATATTTCTTCATTGTTTTCAAATGGAATCTTATGAGCAAAAAGTTTTCGACTGTACCCTGAACTCAAAACCCACGACAAATCCCGTACACTCAACCAGCAAACATTCCGAATCCATTTCCCATAACATGGCTTTTTACTTGTTTTCCAGCGTAGAATCTTTGATATGTATTTAGGCTGAGCGCCTACAATGCCCCCTGGAGTCCAAGGGTCATTTTGCAGAGAAGAATAAAATGTCTCATCAGGAAGGTTTGTGTCTCGACACCAATTCAAAAACGCGCGCACTACAGGGCTCTGCAACACATACTTCACAAATCGTTTTGTTAAAATGTGATGAATTGTTCCTTTACGAATTTTTATTTCGTAAGGTGGCGCAGTCTTCTTGATGTTAGTTCTGTGGAAGTTTTTCCACACGTATAAAGTTCGGAATTTATTCCGCAACGGCATTGGACGGCTTTCTATATTGTTATACCCGCCAAGGTTTGTCAGCGCTTTGACGATTTCTCTGTTACTATAAAACGGATAGTCCTGTCCAACCAAGTAGATATAATATTTCCATTGAATGCGATTCCGTGCGAGCTCCCTTAAACATTCTATCTCGGCGTCAACAATACTGATTTTTCCCAAGCCACCTCAGTGAGATTTTTAGGTATAAAAACGTTAGGAAGGCACCTAATAATGCTGCGTATTATACGATGAAACATTGCCGGACTTTTCTTGTCGACATGTATGCAGTATACATTGTGCGGCATGTAGATGGCTTTCAGGATTTTCTCAAAAAGCTGCGGCCCTTTGTAGATTAATATACCATAAGCAATGGGAAAGTCTTTTTCAATCTTTGAAGGAATTGAATGAGGAAATTGCCGTAGTATTTTCTGACAGGAAGTATTGGTGTATTTGCGTAAAGTAGCAAGGTCCCGTAGGTAAGGGAGTGTTTTTACACTTGGTGGTCTGTTGATATATTTTTTGCCGTCTATAAGTCTTTGGCATCTGGCCCAGCGGGCGGTTGGCTTGGTGACATTGTTTGACTGAAAAATAAAAGAACAGTTTCACTAGCGGTGCCACCATACCCCCCCCCCCCCCATAAGTGAACATTTAGAGGAAATATTAAGGGAAGAGGTCAAAACACTTGTACTCGACTGGTACCCAATATTTTCAGGGAGGTGGTGGGTACCGGCATCTAACCCCTTATGTACCCAATACCCCTTTCTCAGACCTCATCAAGGCCGTAGCTAGAAAAAATTTTCTTGGTCATCCTTTGTTTTTGTTGGGGGGGGGGGGGGGCAAACAGGTTTTTTTCCCACATGTTGACACTAAACATTTTGCTTCGCTGGGGGGGGGGGGGGGGAACTGCCCTCTCTGACCCTCCGCTAGCTACGGTCCTGCTCATTTTCTCAGAGCATGATCTTGAGGAACCTCTTTTATTGCACATATGGACTCCTCTCGCTGCGAGGAAAGCGTTGGAGAATTCACCTTTTAATATCTATTTTCTTTCAGGAGATACTTCTCATCGAGTTATCTCTCTTTCTTACACGGCTTTACGGACCACCATCATGAGACAACACAATTTGGACACATATTTCGGCCCTAAAAGATACCAATCTCCCTAATTTTATTGAAGATTAAGATCACCCTAAAAGAGACCAAGGCCCCGTGATTTTAACCCCTGAAAGATACGACGATCATCCCGACCGTAAAATATAGGAACCCCTCACCCCCGGGAGTAATAATTAACAATTAGATTACGAGCTCGAGATTTCTATGTAATGTTTACAAAACGAGCTGGAGTGTTTTATCAGCAGATAGAAACACGAGGCGAAGCCGAGTGATTCTATCTGCTGATAAAACACGACAGCGAGTTTTGTAAACTACTTCTAAAACGGTTGCCAGTAATAATTCATAATTCCAAGCTAGTTAAAAAAAGGAAATAAATTTGTGAGAACTACTTCATTGAAATCGAGAATAGGAAATCTGATATAGACTGGCTTCAAGTGCATTGTTTAGCTATTTTGAAATGGCAAATAAAAGATCGACAACGAGAGCTTTCATTACGAATAGTGTATTTAGAGAGGCGTTCCGAATAATTGACATATCTTCTGTGTTGGGACAAAAGGTCTGTTCATAATTACATGACTTTCAAAAAGAGAAGAACTCCCTTTGGAATAGCTGTCACTTTTTTTCCTATAATTATGATGAGCAAAGAAATGCCGTTCAAATGTCATAGAAAAGAAATGAATGTATTAGCGATACCAGCGATACCTATAATAATGCTAGGGCTTTCTGAATTGCTTTTGTAAAGAAAGTGCTATGTCATTAGTTTTGGGGCAGTGTTTCCTATTGTTTTTTATTCTTTTTATGATTCAAATTTCTTTGACGAAATTTTCTTTGTCATGCGCGTAATGCATCATATGCAATTTGCCCATTCATTCTCGGTTAACAAAGCAGTGCGGTTCGTACGGATTCGCCAAGTAGAGTAACTTGGACGGGTGAGTTAAATTCGTTTATCTGTGCATGATTTTGAGCCCAATTCAACTCAAGTATTGCCAAATAATTGTCAAAGATGTCCGTTTTGGCTCGTTTCACGAAATGTTCACAGAAGGGTGGTCGGCACTGCCCGAGTCGTTGTGGGATGTTTAAATCATGGCCACCGAAAATTAATAAATGTGATAAATGAACTATCGTTTACAAAATGCACGTATTCATTTCTAACATGCGTTCTTTTTTTCGTAGGTTACGGGAAAAGGTGGAAATCATGACCACAGAGCGTTTGTAAGAGATGGGGTCTCCATGAATATTATCGGGGAAACATGCTGTTCTGGTGAGTTGTCCTATCATTACTGATGCTCAGTGAGCCAAACCTGATAGAGAACTGTGCTCACTGAACTGGATCTGATATAGAACTCTGACGTCACCGGAGTTCTATATCAGATTCAGTTCAGTGCGCAGCAGTTCTATATCGTTTCTGGCTGATTGAGCACCACTATGATATGGCAACCAATCAGAACAGCTGTTCCCTGAAAATATTCATGGACTCCCCAAAATGCTAATTTCTATCGGGGTATACAAACGGCCTTCGTGGTCCTGATTTCCATTGTGTTTGCCTGATTGACTATTCATGAGTTTTAGAAGAGCTGATATACTATGACGAGGATTAGTAAAGTCACACTACCTTCGAATAATGAAACTTTTTATTTATTATATCTTTTAAGACATGTTCGTAAATGCGAAACAAAGAACTCACTGTCTGTGACTCAATAGACAGCGAGTTTTGAGCCAATCAGAATGCAGGATTCGTGATAGTGCATGTGTGAGTGTGATTTTACTAATAGTACATATATGTTTATCTATGGTACGAGCCTTTCACGATAAAATGCGTTGACTGTCCATAGACGGGAAAGTAGGGTGCTCCTTCTCAGTTATTAGTAAATGCACTTGGCATTTCAGAAGCTTGCTCCGTAAACGATAATTTTCCGCGAATATAATATATCCCCCGCCCCCATCATATGTTCTTAAACGCAATGCACTTTGTTTGTAGAATAAACAGAACAACTGGTTAATTGGCTCCCTGTTACTAGCTTTTAAACAAAAATGTTCTTAGTGTTTGTCGTTTACTTAAAGGGCTCTCGCAACTTGTTGGCCACTTCTCTGACAAGAAAGTAGCTCAAATCGCAATCCAATTCCATCCTCTTGATAACAGGTCAAAACAACCTAGAATTGCATTTGTCTGACAATAGGACGGTTTTTCTATTAATCTGGAGGATTGTTTCGATTACTACAATTTTACATTTTATAATCACCGTGGACGAATATTTTAAGAGCCCCAATTCGCTCATAAGAGACTTAGAGCTAACACGCTGACAATGTTAATTTATAGATTTTCACTTTAAAATATAGTTTTTGGGTATATAATATTTGTCTTGTTTGAGTGGGTAGAGAAAGTTAGTAGAAGCATCGACTCAAAAGCCTGATGATATCGTATTCGGGTATTATAGAGCAGATTGGTTCTGCTAAAGGAATGAAATAATTTCGTTCACTCATCGCACCTTGGTTGTGATGTTCCGGCTTTCGCGACTTCCGAAGTCCACTTCTCGAATACGTGCTTTTGTGACCAGTTGAAGCTCAAAAGCCCATAGGTTGCAAAGAATAGTGCAAACACAGCGATATAAGGGAAACTCTCCTTCTTTGTAAGATCAAACATCGCCGGGAAAATTTAGATCAACAGGTTTTTTCATAATCCTTGCGTCGCTAGCATGTTCTGAACCTGCACAGATCTGTCTGTTGTCTGGTTGTAAAATGAATTTTCAGCGTGTGCATTCGTCTAGAACAAACTTGGTGAGGACGCTAAAGGTTGCATAACCTGAATAGCATAATAATCTTAAAAGATCCGGGCATACAGTTGAATTTGAATAGCTCTTTTTGTTCTTAACACAAAAGGAAAACAATACAATAGCGTGAATTACTGGCCACCGTGTTATATTATTATTATTTAGCCGCCGGTTTACAGTAAACCATTTTCACTTGGGAACCGGCCGGTTATTGTCTCTGCGTGATTAATGGGAAACCGATTTTGGCGAAGCAAAAGCGGCTGAATGCTTCGAGAACGCGAGGGGCGTACGGAGGGGGGGGGGGGGGGGGGGGGTATGCCGCACGGATCACGAGTGCAAAAAGAGAAAAATCACGAGTCACGGATGTCGAAAATAAGCTTTCACGGATCACGAAAATGGATGCTTAGAGATCACGCTCTACTCACTCTTGTTGCTTGCCCGTGACACCATTTAACGCTATAAGGGACCGGTTATTATTTATTTATTATTATCGCCTGTGGGAATCTGAGGATTTTGCGCAATATACGTGATCCCCCTCCCTTATTTGTAGTGTATTTTAATATCAAGCCTCAGCTTTTCATCAAGCCTCAGAGAAAAGGTTGATGGACATTCCATTTTAAATAAATGTAAATAAATACTTTCACGACGCTATCTGAAATCTGTTCTAAAACAAAATAACTGGTCAAACAAGAGACTATCTGCAGCTGATCGCACATAAGAGCAACCAAACAACCATCACTGAATGTATTTTTAATAATTGCTTCAAATAAAATCTTTTTCACAAAAATTAGAAAGCTCTGCCCATGTAACCTTCATTACAACGCACTCTAATAAAGCTATGTCCGTCCGTCCGCATGTATGTCTGTCCGGGTTATAATCTGACCAGAGGATATTTACGCCTTTCTAGCAACAGAAATACATTCCAATATTTCTTCATTGTTTTCAAATGGAATCTTATGAGCAAAAAGTTTTCGACTGTACCCTGAACTCAAAACCCACGACAAATCCCGTACACTCAACCAGCAAACATTCCGAATCCATTTCCCATAACATGGCTTTTTACTTGTTTTCCAGCGTAGAATCTTTGATATGTATTTAGGCTGAGCGCCTACAATGCCCCCTGGAGTCCAAGGGTCATTTTGCAGAGAAGAATAAAATGTCTCATCAGGAAGGTTTGTGTCTCGACACCAATTCAAAAACGCGCGCACTACAGGGCTCTGCAACACATACTTCACAAATCGTTTTGTTAAAATGTGATGAATTGTTCCTTTACGAATTTTTATTTCGTAAGGTGGCGCAGTCTTCTTGATGTTAGTTCTGTGGAAGTTTTTCCACACGTATAAAGTTCGGAATTATTCCGCAACGGCATTGGACGGCTTTCTATATTGTTATACCCGCCAAGGTTTGTCAGCGCTTTGACGATTTCTCTGTTACTATAAACCGGATAGTCCTGTCCAACCAAGTAGATATAATATTTCCATTGAATGCGATTCCGTGCGAGCTCCCTTAAACATTCTATCTCGGCGTCAACAATACTGATTTTTCCCCAAGCCACCTCAGTGAGATTTTTAGGTATAAAAACGTTAGGAAGGCACCTAATAATGCTGCGTATTATACGATAAAACATTGCCGGACTTTTCTTGTCGACATGTATGCAGTATACATTGTGCGGCATGTAGATGGCTTTCAGGATTTTCTCAAAAAGCTGCGGCCCTTTGTAGATTAATATACCATAAGCAATGGGAAAGTCTTTTTCAATCTTTGAAGGAATTGAATGAGGAAATTCCCGTAGTATTTTCTGACAGGAAGTATTGGTGTATTTGCGTAAAGTAGCAAGGTCCCGTAGGTAAGGGAGTGTTTTTACACTTGGTGGTCTGTTGATATATTTTTGCCGTCTATAAGTCTTTGGCATCTGGCCCAGCGGGCGGTTGGCTTGGTGACATTGTTTGACTGAAAAATAAAAGCACAGTTTCACTAGCGGTGTCACAATACCCCCCCCCCCCCCCCCCCATAAGTAAACATTTAGAGGAAATATTAAAAGGGAAGAGGTCAAAACACTTGTACTCGACTGGTACCCAATATTTTCAGGGAGGTGGTGGGTACCGGCATCTACCCCCTTAGGTACCCAATACCCTTTTTTCAGACATCATCAAGGCCGTAGCTAGAATTTTTTTTCTTGGTCATCCTTTGTTTTGTTGGGGGGGGGGGGGGGGCAAGCAGGTTTTTTCCCACATGTTGACACTAAACATTTTACTTCGCTGGGGGCAACTGCCCCCTCCACTAGCTATGGTCCTGCTCATTTTCTCAGAGCATGATCTTGAGGTACCTCTTTTTTGCACATATGGACTCCTCTCGCTGCGAGGAACGCGTTGAAGAATTCAACTTTTAGTATCTATTTTCTTTCAGGAGATACTTCTCATCGAGTAATCTCTCTTTCTTACACGGCTTTAAGGACCACCATCATGAGACAACACAATTTGGACACATATTCGGCCCTAAAAGATACCAATCTCCCTAATTTTATTGAAGATTAAGATCAACCCTAAAAGAGACCAAGGCCCCGTTATTTTAACCCCTAAAAGATACGACGATCATCCCCGACCATGAAATATAGGACCCCCTCCCCAGGGAGTAATAATTAACAATTAGATTACGAGCTCGAGATTTCTATGAGCTGATATACTATGACGAGGATTAGTAAAATCACAGTCACACCTTCGAATAATGAAACTTTTTATTTATTATATCTTTTAAGACATGTTCGTAAATGCGAAACAAAGAACTCACTGTCTGTGACTCAATAGACAGCGAGTTTTGAGCCAATCAGAATGCAGGATTCGTGATAGTGCATGTGTGAGTGTGATTTTACTAATAGTACATATATGTTATCTATGGTACGAGCCTTTCACGATAAAATGCGTTGACTGTCTATAGACGGGAAAGTAGGGTGGTCCTTCTCAGTTATAGTAAATGCACTTGGTATTTCAGAAGCTTGCTCCGTAAACGATAATTTTCCGCGAATATAATATATCCCCCGCCCCATCATATGCTCTTAAACGCAATGCACTTTGTTTGTAGAATAAACAGAACAACTGGTTAATTGGCTCCCTGTTACTAGGTCTTTTAAACAAAAATTGTTCTTAGTGTTTGTCGTTACTTAAAGGGCTCTCGCAACTTGTTGGCCACTTCTCTGACAAGAAAGTAGCTCAAATCGCAATCCAATTCCATCCTCTTGATAACAGGTCAAAACAACCTAGAATTGCATTTGTCTGACAATAGGACGGTTTTTCTATTAATCTGGAGGATTGTTTCGATTACTACAATTTTACATATTTTATAACCACCGTTGACGAATATTTTAAGAGCCCCAATTCGCTCATAAGAGTCTTAGAGCTAACACGCTGACAATGTTAATTTATAGATTTTCACTTTAAAATATACTTTCTTTGGTATATAATATTTTGCCTTGTTTGAGTGGGTAGAGAAAGTTAGTAGAAGCATCGATTCAAAAGCCTGATGATATCGTATTCCGGGTATTATAGAGCAGATTGGTTCTGCTAAAGGAATGAAATAATTTTCGTTCACTCATCGCACCTTGGTTGTGATGTTCCGGCTTTCGCGACCTCCCGAAGTCCACTTCTCAAATACGTGCTTTGTGACCAGTTGAAGCTCAAAAGCCCATAGGTTGCAAAGAATAGTGCAAACACAGCGATATAAGGGAAACTCTCCTCTTTGTAAGATCAAACATCGCCGGGAAAATTTAGATCAACAGGTTTTTCTTAATCCTTGCGTCGCTAGCATGTTTCTGAACCTGCACAGATCTTGTCTGTTGTCTGGTTGTAAAATGAATTTTCAGCGTGTGCATTCGTCTAGAACAAACTTGATGAGGACGCTAAAGGTGCATAACCTGAATAGCATAATAATCTTAAAAGATCCGGGCATACAGTTTAATTTGAATAGCTCTTTTGTTCTTAACACAAAAGGAAAACAAAAAAATAGCGTGAATTACTGGCCACCGTGTTATATTATTATTATTAGCCGCCGGTTTACAGTAAACCATTTTCACTTGGGAACCGGCCGGTTATTGTCTCTGCGTGATTAAGTTATGGGAAACCGATTTTGGCGAAGCAAAAGCGGCTGAATGCCTCGAGAACGCAAGGAGAATGAGCTACGTCGCCGAAGTGGAGGTGGGAGGGTCGGAAATTCTGTAAACTTCCCGCAGGGGCGTACAGGGGGGTTATGCCGCACGGATCACGGATGTCGAAAATAAGCTTTCACGGATCACGAAAATGGATGCTGAGAGATCACGCTCTACTCACTCTGTTGCTTGCCCGTGACACCATTTAACGCTATAAGGGACCGGTTATTATTTATTTATTATTTATCGCCTGGGGTAATCTGAGGATTTTGCGCAATATACGAGATCCCCCTTAAACGTTTCCGTGATCCCCTCCCTTATTTGTAGTGTATTTTAATAAACGCATTTCATCAAGCCTCAGAGAAAAGGTTGATGGACATTCCATTTTTGTGTATTGTAAATAAAGGCTGTAAATTCTTCATGCGCGCAAAGTGCGCCACAAATGACGAAATTATTCTTCTTCATGTGCGTAAAGCGCGGCCTGAATGATGAATTTCTATGCTTGTAACGTAGAACTCACGCTGACCTAAAGTGTCAGTTTTTTCGAACATAGTGACTGCCCGCCATGCCTTTAAGTGCTTTTTTTTGGGGGGGGGGGGAGTGATTGGTTTCGTTGCGCTCGTTGTCAAAAATTGTCTTAGATGTCTCCCTTAGCGCGCGAAGCGCGCCGAAATTTTTTAATGCACATGATTTAGAAGTTGCTGGAAGAACTCTTGTGGTCTCCTCTTTCAGGGCATCAGAGCTAGATCCCCCCTTTCGCTCGCCCAAAAATGAAGTGATCAAAAAATCCAAAACATCATCAGCCCCCAACAGGCGATAAATAATGGTCCCTCAGTATCAGTATCTGAACGAAGTATCCTCAAGATCAAATGCGCGTGACTTTGACAAACAGAAAAGGAAAGGACGAGCGCTAGTTGGCGGCTGCTTACGCAGGCTAACAAACAATGTAACCATTGATACTTGTGACATGATGATATTGGCCAGGCGCTATCATTCGCCACACTGCGTGAAGAAAGGGTGACGTAACTCAACTTGAATACCACGGACAATTCGCTGTATGCGCAATCTCAGCCGGGACACAAAAGAATCACAAATCACGATTTTATCAGCTCAAAATCACGATTCTCGAGGATTTAAAAACTACTTTTACGGGTCACGCCACGATTCTTGTGCACGAATCACGAAATAGGATTGGCCATTTCACGGATCACGAAAACAAAAAAGGGCCGATCACGGTTCACGAAAAAAAACCTGTACGCCCCTGTTCCCGAGTTGCGAGGACTACGCTCTTGAAATGTTCATTTAAACACATTGCTTCGTTCTATGTGGTTGCTTTTATAGAACGAAGATTTAACAATTATTCCTCGAGCACGAATAATAGGTCAATTTGCTTTTATAGAAAGAAGATATTTAACAGTTATTCCTCGAGTACGAATAATAGGTCAATTTGTATAGCCAAAAAATTCTTGTCTTATAATTTGCCATTTTCTGGCTTTCAAATCCGAAGTTTTTCGCTACTTATAGCCTAGTAGCTCCACCAATCAGAATGCAGCGTTGACAATAGACCACTAGTGTGATTTGACAATCTGATATAGTCATGTTAGTCTTGGATGAGCAATAATGTGATCCGTGAAATAACGAAAAATCGGTCCGTGATTCGTGATCGCAACGCCCCTGCACTTCACCTACCGAGTTTCAGGCGGATGGATGTAAAAGAAACAAAAGGCAACTTGGGTTTTATGGGCTTTAATAATCAAGCGAGGGCAAGAGTGGATTACCAAGAGTTTCCATATTACTATGTACGCCCGAATCACAGTCAGAAAAGTGTCTATTTTTAGAACTAGGATTCCAGCGAAAAAATTCGTCATCCACAGGGTTCCCACTTTCTCGCCACGCAAACAGTTGTGAGATCCAGCCTAAAATTAAATCGCAGATCAATCGAAAAACCTTTAAAGTCGCAAAGATAAGGTAGGATATTCTCTATTGTTGTGTATTGGGTATACGAGCATTCGAACCTGAGCATTCGAATACTTTCGCGCGCGAAATTCAAATCTAAAAATAGACACTTTTCTGACTGTGATGTGGACAAATACAGTAGGGGAAGATTCTAACTCTTGTTAATCCACTCTTGGCGAGGGTCAATATTATACACTTAATGACTGCTTCTGAGGGAAACAGCGAGTTTTGTTTTCCCGCGAATCATCGAGATTCGGAGGGAAAACAAAACTCGCTGTTTCCCGAGGACGCAGTCATTAAGTGTTTTATTATATAACAAAAAGAAAATTCGGTGTAAAAATAGTCCGCCGAAATTTCTCGCTCTAGCGACATCTCCCGCGCGGGCAACAGTTTTCATTATTATATAGCTCATGTTTATTCGATCAAAACGCCCGCTCTGATTGGTTCTATCATGGTCACGTGGTAAGGTACAAACTCAATGTAGCCCGCGCGGGCTACAATTCAAAAATTGTTACCCGCGCGGGCTACATCGCCAGAGCGGGAAAATAAAAATAAAAACATGGACTATTTTAACCGTGTATTTTCTATTTGCTATATAATAAAACACTTAATGACTGCACTCTCGGGAAACAGTGAGTTTTGTTTCCCTCGAATCTCGATGGATAATGTTTCTCGACTTCGTCTCGGGAAACATCGAGATTCTCGGGAAAACAAAACTCGCAGTTTCCCTCGAGAGCAGTCATTAAGTGTATATTATTATATAGCTCGTGTTTATTCGATCAAAACGCGCGCTCTGATTGGTTCTATCATGATCACGTGGTAAGGTACAAACTCAATGTAGCCCGCGCGGGCTACAATTAAAAAAATTGTTGCCCGCGCGGGCTACATCGCCAGAGCGGGAAAATAAAAATAAAAACATGGACTATTTTAACCGTGTATTTTCTATTTGCTATATAATAAAACACTTAATGACTGCACTCTCGAGAAACAGCGAGTTTTGTTTTCCCTCGAATCTCGACTTTGTCTCGGCAAACATCGAGATTCTCGGGAAAAACAAACTCGCTGTTTCCCTCCAGAGCAAAGTGTATAATAGCCCCTTTCAACATCCAGCCCACGCTTTGCCCACGCTATTGAAGTTTGCCGGGCTTCCTAACCATTCCACTCCATAACTATGGCCAAACCAATCAAGCTTTTGATTGAACTTTTCATGCACCATTTGATGAACGATGTTGAGTCCTATAACGAAACTCCAAAGAACGTTGTATGCAAAAAAAAGTAAGATGAATCGGTTGAAACACGACCGAGATATGGCCCGCTGATTACATAATTTTCTGTTTTCAGTAGAGTTCATAACGTTTTGATCTGCGTCTAAAAAAGTGTGATTTCCTAAAGCAAATTCATATCTCGATCGGTCGTGTTTCAAAACCGATTCACCGCATTTTTGCATGCATCGTGTCTTTAGAGTTTGTTTATCATTATTCATGGACTAAAATTTATCAAATTTGTGACGACACATTATAGGGCTCAACATCGTTCAACAAATGTTGCATAGCGAATCAAAAACTTCATTGGTTTGGTTTGGCCCTTCCTGCAGGCGTCTAATAGGCCATTATCACGCAATATTCAATTCTCCATATCTGTATTAGTAAAATTGCAAAGTTTCAAAAGAATTACTAGAAAACTGGCTGAGATATGAATTTTCAAAACTTCGTATTCTGGCTAACTTTTTACAAAGAAATGTATGGGTAAATACGTCGTCGAGGCTGGACGGACATCGATGCCCGTCCACTCTCGTTCCGATGTATTTTCCCATACATTTCTTTTGTGAAAAATGAGCAAGAATACGAAGTTTTGTAAATTCATATCTCAGCCAGTTTTCAAGCAATCTTCATTTTCTGATAACTATTAAACATTATTAATCAGTATTGCGTGATAATGGCCTATAGGGCTTCACGAATCCCGTTTCTTAAACCAATTCTTGCTAGCAGGCCAGTCAGCGCCCGAACAGCTTTATCACTATTATCCAAGCAAAAACAAATTTGCCTTGGAACCTGTATACTTAATCCCCCTAAACAACATAATCTAGTTCACGATCACTTTTACTACAAAAGAGCGCTCTTCGTAACTAACACTAACCTTCACAGGAATTCAACGGCGATTCTCTATGTTGATCACTGACTAAGAAATCCTACAGGCAAAACAAATCAGCCAAAGTGCTTTCGTCTCCGCGCGGCCACGAGAACATTTGTCCGTGGCCTCTATTAGGAAGATAGTAGTCTTGTTGGACGTTAGACTACATACTGATATTCTGTTCACATTTGCTGGCCTACGCCATCAGCGGGCGTTACACAATCAAAAATTCAGACTAATATTTGCGAACATGCTAAACCGCAGCACACACCATATTTACACGGCAGCATACGCCATCTCTACATGGCAGCATAAGCAATATCTACATCGCAGCATAAGCCATCTCTACATGGCAGCATACACCATCTCTACATGGCAGCATACGCAATCTCTACATCGCAGCATAAGCCATCAGTACATGACAGCATACGCCATCTCTACATACTAGCATACGCAATCTCTACATCGCAGCATACACCATCTCTAAATCGCAGCATACGCCATCTCTACTTGACAGCAAACGCCATCTCTACATAAAGGCATACGCCACCTCTACATCGCAACATACACCATCTCTACATCGCAGCATACACCATCTCTACATGGCAGCATACGCAATATCTACATCGAAGTATAAGACCTCTCTACATGGCAGCATACGCCATCTCTACATGTCAGCATACGCAATATCTACATCGCAGCATACGCCATCTCTACATCGCAGCATACGCCATCTTTACATGGCAGCATACGCCATTTTACATGGCAGCATACGCCATCTCTACATCGTGATTTCTACACAGCATCATACCCCATATCTACACCGCAGCATACGCCATGTCTACACCGCAGCATATGCAATGCCTACACCGCAGCATACGCCATGCCTACACAGCAGCATACGCCATGCCTACACCCCAGCATACGACATGCCTACACCCCAGCATACGACATGCCTACACAGCATACGCCATACCTACAGCCCAGCATACGCCATGCCTACACCGCAGCATACGCCACGCCTACACCGTAACATACGCCATGCCTACACCGCAACATACGCCACGCCTACACAGCAGCATAACTTTGCATTTCACGTGACAACAGCGAAATCCTCTCATTTGTGGAATGCGGCTGTGGTGGTTCATGGACATCTACAATGACATACGAAATATTGCTGTCGCTCTCTCCGCTAGAGACACGCCGGTTGATAAATGGCTCTTCGGGGCTGATATCAATGGCACTAGATGATGTCGACGATGGTTGAGGAGTCTCGTACTCCAGTACGCACCATCCCTGACGACAATGATTGCATCCATCGTCACCATGTTCCACAGCCCACTCACCAAAGTACTCTTGTAGATTTGGTTCTCGTGTAAATAGCAAACGTAGTTTTCAACAACTCGTTTTACCACATCCTCTCGACACACTTCGCGCAGATCTTTCTCCGCGCTGCCCTGAGTGATAGTGCCTGCGATGCTTGGCAGAGCGGAAGTGACAATGGAAAGAAGTAGAGTCATGAGCTGGCTGAAGCCTGCCTGTGGTGTTTGTTGACGGGAAACCCTGATGGAAGAGAAAGCTATGGCCAGGAACAGCTCAGTGGCGAAGAGTCTTAGCACCATTTGGGTGTAGGCCGACTGTCTTGGCATCACTTTCTCGCAGACTTCGTGAAAAACCATTGACGGAATGCTTGGAATTCCATTCTTTTCTGAGTAAAGCACGCCTTCCTCGATTTCAGGATGATTTGTTTTCATTTCCTTGCACGCGTTGATTGTCATTTTGAGCAGCTTGTGGTACTCGCTGGTAACCGAGCGATTGTAGCTCCAGATATAGTACAGGAAGACAGATGCTGCGGGGATGTACGGAGCGTACAAGGACAAGGATGAAGCAAGACCCATAACAGTGTAGAATATTACTCTTGCGAGGAAAGTCAGAGAACTGTTTACTATAAATGCAATGCCCGTAAGTCCAAACCCCCAAGCTAGCAAAAGGAAAATAAATAGCAGGTGCAGAAAACACCTTTATAAGTTGATGTGAAATATCTCCTTATTTGTTGTCCCACCACAAGGTGACTGCGAAATAAAAGAAGAATACGCGATTCTAGAAACGTTATCAAGGGAGACGCATAAACGGCATACACAGTGAACCATACAGGAAGGAGAAGATAGCAAACTATGACCTTAAGCAAACACGAGAGCCAAGAACTAGAGCAATTCTTACTAGTCAGGAAGTTGTAAATGTTCTTTCTAATTTCAAAAGGTGTTTCCCAATCCACTCGTCTAGCCAACGTCTTTTCCACTAAATTTCCAAGGATTTGCAAGCGGTCCTTATGGTATTGGTTCTTAATTGTTTTCTCTTCTTTGTACTTTCTTTCTGCTGATGACATAAAGCTAATGGCGGAAATAGGTCCAAAGATATAAAATATAAATGTACTATTGTCAATTTTGTATTCCTTTTTGTGCCAGATTTTGATTAGCGTTGGGCTATTAAATAACTTTGAATAGAAGTTTCGACGGTATGCGAAACCACCAGCCCTGCGTAAAGGAAGCACGGAACTATTCCAAACGCAACTACGAGTTTCCTTAGCCAATCCCATCGGTTGTCCCCTGTTGGGTAAAGAAGCTGGATTAGTTCAATAGTTTTTTGTGAAAACGGATTGAGATGGGACTCTGAGGTCAGTCTGTCCGCCGGAACCTTAGCTGGTAAAGCTTGGAAAATCATAGGAAAGCAAAGCACAGCATATAGAAGCGCTATAAGAACCATTATTTTTATTGCTGCCATGAGGCCGCTATCGTGAGCTGTTATCCCGCATTTCACTTGTTTGATATTGTCGTCCCACAGACAGCACTCATATCTGAACCCTTGTATGTTATGTGAGTCACTCACTGCGTAACACAACACTCCGTTACAATCAGTCACGTTAGCGAAAAATGCTTGCGAGGTTGTAGCGATTTTACACAAGTCCGCCAAGCCTTGCAAACAGTTCTGTGGCTCTGTTTCTGGTTTAAAATTCATATGATGCACCACACTCGACAGTGTTGTAAGCGAGTAAGAACTAAATCCCACATCCAAGTTCAAAAGCGGTTCTTTCTCACTTTCGGCCCAAACCAAAGTTTTCACGTCTAAAATGTCCGTGTCAGATGATACAGAATCAATGCCTGGACTGCTTTCACCAGAAATGTGAATAAAAAGAAGGCGAAGAGGTACTGAGCCAGCAGATATCCGAGTGAAGGTATCCCTTGCTTCGACCGGAGGCCTGACAGAACACTGCGAAGAGCAGTTCTGCATCGGTACATCGTATGAATGAAGTCTCGGCCACATTTCATCAAACACTATACTCAGTGGTAAAAACAGGAATACAAGTGCACAACAGAAAGGGGAACACAATCGTATCCTTCGTATACGTTCGAGGTTACGTGCTCTTTCCATGGCTCTTGCGGTGTCTTTTTAGAAACCGAAAGTCGCTTGCGATGCACTGAACCATGGGCGCTAGGAGACTCTTTTCTTCTTCTTCCTGGATGCCTCGTTCCCCAGTCGTTCGCGTGTGATTTTTGTGATAAATAGTGCTAGTGCAAAACAAAAATAAACTAGAAGTAATCGAAGATTAGTAAGTGCGCTCGTGGTTAAATCTTTTTCTGCTAACCTGATCTACAGCAAGCAACTTGCATCTTATATACACTGTAAGGTTCTTATGAAACAGCTATCAAATTTCAGCCTGACTTTCTCGTGTTCTTAACCCATTTGTTCTTACAATGCGGGTGTTTACTACAGAAACATTGATTACCTCTATGTCCAATATTCTTGAGTTGTTAGAGTAAATTCTATAGCAAGAACCTTGTTTCTATTCTGAAATGTTCGTCAGAACTCTTCATACTTGTTCAGAAATCAAATCGCTGCAATGAGTCAACCATTCGTATTATTTATGTTCAAAGTCGAACAGATTCCAGTAATCTGTACTGAAGTAGTCGGTGTCCAGTTTTCGTAGGCAATATATTAGTCAAGTATCACACTGTAGACTGAGAGAAGTTTCGATCAACGATTCTGAAAGCAGTCATGTTGACAGAACACACGTGGGTTGTACAGTTCTGTCTCGCGTAAATTTCATCGTTTGTTTACTACAAAATACAGCACTAAACAGCCTCCTGACGTCCAGATAAGTAGCTTCGTCCATTTTTCTTTTTGTATATTGTCAACACATCACCAGATCCAAAAATCCAGCCACGGTGGAGATCGAGAAAGCACGAAACAAACTAGCCTCCTCCGCAGGCAACGCTCTAAAGAAAAAAAAAGAAAAAAGAAAAAGAAAGAAAAAATGGCGGCCGTGTCTCCACAGGAATCCCGAGCGGCCTTCGGCCGCCATTTTTTCTTTTTTTTTCTTTTTCTTTCGAGCGTTGCCTGCGGAGGAGGCTAGAAACAAACATGAACTCGTTTTATTTGTCCGCACACGTGAGCGGGAAATAACATTACGTCATAAAACAACTCACAAACCAGTTTATCTGGTCGTTCGCAACATCAAGTCGAGGCTATTTCAGTCCCCGACATCTCAGCTCAAAACGCTACAGCATCCAGCCCACACGACGAGATTAGAATGCGCTCGTAGAACTCGCGCAATAAACGGTCACTTCAGAGGGCCTTTTTGGAGGCAGCCAAACTCGACGCCCACAACGAGGTCCCCGGAGGTTATTCCTAGTCCCTTGGTGTCCTCGGAAGGAATGAGTACATGAGATGCTTGTTTTGGAAAGAGCTGGCGTGTCAGCCACTCCTTTATTATTCTAATTTCGTTGGATATTACAATACGAATTACGTGTAGAAATCTCTAAATAAACATCTAAAAACAAAGTTTCAGATTTGATCTACAAAATTCAATCGAGAACATTGCTCTCTAAATGCCCCCCCCCCCCTCCCCCTAAATCACTCGGTGGAAATTAATGCTTTCTCCGACTCTTAAAGCTCTCGCTGTTGACATGCTTACTGCACCGCGTGGAGCATTTGGATGGGAGCGGGTAGCCAATCCGTGGCATTCAGGGGACCGATCGTTTATTACGTCCCCCATTTATTGAATGTTGCGCGCGAAGCGGGCTCTAATTTCTATGAATGAACGCATTTCATCAAACCTCATAGAAAAGGTAAATGAACTAATTCCATTTGCTGTGTGTAGTAAACAAAGATCGAAAATGACGTGCGTGAAGCAGGGTCCAAATGACGAAGCTCTATCCTCGTAACTTCGAACTCACGCTTGCCTAATAATAAGGCCTTCTTTTTCGAACTGAGAGAGTTCCGACGCGCTTTTACTGCAGAGCGTCTTTTTGGGGAGGGTTAGTTTTTGTCCTGGCTAAGATACATTTCCTTGTAATGACATTCGTAGACATTTCATTGCGCACGTTCTCAAAAACTGTACTGTACATTCCTATACGCGCGAAGCGCGCCGAAATTGGCGTACTTGTACATATTATTATTTAGTTTGAACCACAGTGTCTCTGAAAAAAATACCCCCTGTTTTGAGAGATGATGCCCAAAAATTACCCCCCTAAATCTGTCTTCTAAATTTTTACCCCCACCCAAATTCCCCCCCCCCCCCCGTAGACGTCCCCCCCCCCGTAGACGTAATAAACGATCGGTCCCCACTGACCATGGCATCTTGTACATCCCTCAATCAGTCTTGCTTTTCTCCGACGATGGCGATCTTCCAGGTTTTCCCAGGTCCAGTATAGCACGGCGATTGACGTTACATGACCTTATCTGAGATCTTTTACCTGCTAGGATCTCTCAAACTTAGCTAATAAATAGCCTGTCCAGCAGTTTCGATCGCAAATAGCATGCGCTGGTTTTACAGTAACTTATTAGAAATGGTAGGGTTCGATAGAAATACTATTGACCTTTTCGTAGGTAGCAAACTCGATGCATTTCGATAATGTTTTGCTGTTTGCAAAAGGATCTGTTTGAGTGGCAGAGAAAGGATCTGGACCTAAATCGTATGAGAAAACAATTTATTAAGCCAATTTGAAAATTCTGTGAAAATATTTCAATGTCGACGACTGTTGGTATGATTTGGAAAACATTTATATAAGAAGTTGTATAAATATGTCAAATTGGCCCTATCAGAGGCGAATATCCCAATAGTCAGAACCTTGCGTAGTTTCCCTCGCCGAATTGCAATCGATGCAGTGAAAGCGTTGGGGGGGGGGGGGGGGGGGGTACTCCCTCATATATGGTGTACGGGTATGCGCCGCCCTATAGGGTATGTTTTTTGAGATCCTGAGGTCTGCGGTCGTTTGTCGCTTGTTTGGTCGCTGATATAGGTTCAGTATGGCACCCAAGTACAAGCAAATTTCGATCAAAGTTGTGCCGCAATTAGTGGATAGACAGTTATTTTAAAACCTTTTCATGATTACTGCGATTTTCATAATTCTGCGAACTCTCACGAACGATTTCCAGCCGTGAAACCGCCTTCTCGCTTCCGTCAATCAAACTCCCGAGTCTTTTCGTCGTGACTCTTTGTGCTTTTTGATTGGCCAACACGTAACCGTTGCTGGCGTGACAGGAAGCCATTTTAGCACTGCTTAGGCGCTGACCAATCAAAAAGCACAAAGAGTAACGACGAAGAGACTCGGGAGTTTGATTGACGGAAGCCAGAAGGCGGTTTACGGTTGGAAATCGATAGCGAGAGTTCGCACAATTACGAAAACCGCAGTAACAAAATTCCGCTTTGATTGCGACCAATTGGATCACCCTGGTGACTAGCTTCAGGTATGCGGTAGGATATACAATTTTGACCGTAGGTCTACGGTAGGGTATAAAAAACGAGGGTTTTTGGTATCTGATAGGGTCAGGTTTTGGAGACCTTGGTGGCGCAGCCCTACCCAAAAATCAGTGGAGTTCGTCTGGGACCAGAATGACTTACGGAGGAGGACTATTAGAAATTATGGGTGCCGGGGGGTGGCAGTCGTTTTGTGCACGCTTTCTTTCGGGGATCAGGTTGTGCAAGATTTTTTTTCCGGAATTTTATGAATTTTTTACTAGCTTGGATCTCTGCAAGAATTTATTTATTATTATTTTTTTTTTGAAGGATTGGCCTTGCTAGGGGGAGGGGGGGGGGGAGGTGTCACTCCCCTGCCCTGATTTCTAATGGTCCACCGCTTACAGATATCGAACTCTATGCCAACTCCGTCAAAGTCGTAGTGAACAACTCTGGATGATTTTACACAGGCTTTGCCGAGAGGGTTTTCAAACATAAAGTGCAGACGAAAATTAGAAAACGTTTCTGCGCCTAGCTGTCAAGGTTTGATGGATGGACCAAAACGCAGTTTGGTGTTCGGGAAAGTAAAATGCCGGGAGTCGCAAAACAATGAAAATGGCTGTAAAATCACTATTATACATTATATTCAATAACGACGATAGAAAGTCAGAATAGAAAACAATTTGATTTTATTGATAGCGTTATTATTGGTCATTTTCCCTTACATTTCTTCACAGAAATTACAAGGTCAAACAATTTTACTTTTATGTAATACAGTAAGATTATATTTATGCAAAAAATTATCTTAATTACGAAGTGAACAAACGTTGCTTGCCTACATAAACTCCATTGATTTTCTATGGTTTTAGGGAAGGCACTCGCTGTTCTATTTCTATAACATTCTGAAAATACTATCTTTCTCGAATATATATGACAGGAGTGTGTGTTTTCATCAGATACTTCCCCGGTGCTGTCTCGAAGGCTTCAAATCAACATATACGTCAGTCTTCATCAGAGTCTTCAAGCTCTTTATAAAGGGCTTGAGACAAAATGTTGTGGTTCGCGATTGTGCGAAATCTCTGTTCTCTTTCCTCGTTTGAATCACGATCTGAAAAATACAAAATAATTGATTACATTTCACTAGGAGTCCATTACTAGGAGTGATGAACTTTCACATTTAGGGCTGTCCCGCCACACACTGCGATGCGCTATTTTTTAGCATCAAAATATCGAGCCTCCCGCGCCAGGGTTATCCCCTCACCTCTGGTGTTATAAGGGGCAGATAATTTGTCGAATTTACTGGAAAGATTCCGGGGTTTGTATGACCATTATTTAGGTTCACAGTTTATTCTCTGATTAGTAGAAAAATCAATTTTTACCAGAATGTGGCATTCGTTCCAAGTTGTCCTCCAAGGGTCGCTCCACTTGTTTATGTTTGTAGTTTCGCTTGTGTAACATGCCACCACGGCGCCGTCTCCAGGCGAGCGATACCGAAAATAGGTCAAGAAGGAGTACACCCGCAAGGAGCATTACAACTAGGCCTTTGCTCATGTTGGAACTGAAAAAAGAGGAGATAGCGATGAAATTAGAGGCAAAAATAACATGAAAAGAAAATATCACAAACAAAACAGTAGTTCCTCTAGCCTGCTTAAAGTTAGTTGAGTAAAAGCGTTTAGAATGTAAACCAACGTACTAAATACCCGATAACCGCCTGTTTGCCAAAACTCTGCACAAAATAAATCATAGTTTTATTTATCAAGTTTATCATTACTAGCTCGTTACCTTTTTGTTTAGTTGCGCTTGATTCGCAGAGTTGACAGAGTTGATGGCTAGAGGATATGACTGGAAAATGAATGCTAAGCCTTTTATAATAACTCTCTGCATCGAAGGTCCGTGACAATAGAGAGACAATAGGCTTTGATCTTGGAATAATCCCCTTTTTGCCGACAACGTTACTTGAAAAGGCTGTAGAAATATAATTGGTTGAGATTCAGTGAGGCATAGTCTCAGAGCCATTCCCGTTCCGGCTCACTTGTGTATTTCTGCTGAACCATAACTGTTAAACCTTAGAAATGCTTAGCTGTTTGCAAATTGATTTGGTTCTTTGTTTCTTATCAATCCTAGGAGAATAGAAACTTAATAATAACGTTTAACTTTCTGGAACAGAAACTTCGTAATTAGTTTTATGGAGTACATTACTTCTTGGTTTTGTAAATGATGAAGTTCACCAGGAGTTTGTTAGAATTTACCAAAACCTCAAAACCTTATTAAATTCGGTTTTCGCATGACATTGTGAGGTTAGTGTGCCTTGCTGCCCCAGCCTTCGGCAGATAACACAGGCCTCGGTGATTTTGCTAACTCACGATGAAATGCTCAACCTCATCCAATTCTTGGTGTTCAGATGACGTCATCAAAATCCTAACTTTGAAACTATGGCCTCTGTGAAAATTGTGCTTTTAAGACCAGTTACAGTTCCCCAATAGGAGTCTTCACCAAATTTAATCGGATTCCCGTTTTTATAGCCCTGAGATATCGGTGCTGCAATTTCTCTCACGCAAGACAAGTCACGCTTCTTTAGGCATTGATTTCGCGCCATATTTCAGGTAACTCTCCCGTTTCGAGCATTCGGTAAAGAAGCAAACATGCTAAGTAAGTGCAAATTAATCACATTTTGGACAGTGGTAGCTCATATTGTGGCCTTACGGCACATTTGATAATTTGGCCGCCATGTTGAAGTCCTTCCGAGGGACTCCAACATGGCGGCGCCATACATTTTACAGTAAACAGTTTGCACATTCGTTCGCTTATATCTCGCTTGCAATATATGATACCAGTCTAAAACTTTGGCTTTTTGTTCGAAATAACTCGCTAAAAAACAAATGTCTCGGGGGTGAACACCAAGAATAATTGCTTAAGATGACTCGCTCAAAATGGTTTATGTGCTCGTCTATGTCCAGAGTGGGCTATAACTTCTGTGTTTTTTTACGATCCCAGTCATTCTTTTGTAAATCAAGCACATGATCCTAGATTTCCTGCGAATTCTCCGATCTTTGCAATCTTTCTTTTGCGGTGGACTCCTATATTTTGGGGGCGGGGATGCTTGTCGTCGCTTTTCGGGGTTTAAAATAAGGCCTCTGGTTCTTTTTAGGGGTAAAATTTGAAAACTAGCATTTTCCAGATAGGTACCAGTTAGGGGTCCGTTCTAGCAAATCAAGCAAATCACGCTTGTTTGAAGCCTGAATTTGAGACGTATTTTCGCTCGGAAAAAATTCAAGAGAAAATTTACGAGGGAAAATACGTCTTGTTGGTACTACCTTATAGGGGTCAAAATCAACTAAGCGACGCCATTTTAGGTACCTTTTAGGGTAAAATCGAAAGTTCCCGACGAGCACCCTGGGGTTGGTGGCTGATTGCTTGACAATCTGTGCAAAATGTCAGAGTGCGCTGGTTCAAGTTTGGGTGGTACCTTGTTCAAATTAATCGAAATAATTCGCAATTGCAATTGCAAAGGTTAGCTTGCAGATAGGTGCCGTGAAATTGTTTGTTGAAAATAATTGATTAAAAAGCAAACGAAAAAGTACGAGGACCATACTTCCAGACTGAGTGCTGAAGCGTCGTATGGCGACCGTACGGTTCTTACGCCCACGCCAGAGATTTCGGCCCTGACAGTCGCTATCCTCGACGTTAAAGGGAGGCTGTCACGCTCGGTAAAGCAAAATTGAAAAATATGACCCGTTGTCTTCTCAGACAGCCCCTAAATCTATTAATAAACTTCATGTGACTTTTAGAAAGCAATAGAAGCAAAATAGTTGAAGTTTGTATTCGTTTAGTAGCACTTTTGTGGCATATTTTCAATTTTTGACAACTACTTCGTATGTACCGGGCCGTAACGATTGAAAAACATCAAGTTTCAATCCGATTCCATCCGCTCAATAACAGAAGCAGATACGCCAAATTTGTATTCGTTTGACAGATAAAAGGTTAATCTACAAACCTAGATAGTTATTTTGGCTATTCTCAATGAACAAAATTGTTTTTCAGCCTCTTCAAAGTAAGGCTAAATTTCGCCATGCCGTGACAGCCTCCCTTTAATTGTCCAGTAGCGACTCAGAGAGTCGGCCCACCATGGACTTAGGTGAGGGAACGTCGACCACCAGACCATTAAATAGACGCCCCTTGTGATGAGTAGTGAACAGCTAACGGTTTCTCTGCAGCACTGAAACTATTTATAGGTCTGATTTGTGATTGAGTTTTTCCATGTGGGACACTATAGAGCTTGATGCTGTTTTTGCTGTGTTCACGGCATGCATAAAACTTCGATAGCATTACATTATTCATTCAACAATTATTTCGCGTTGATTTAAGAGCACAGGACGACTAGTACTCGACAAGTAAGATATAATTCTCTTAATTATTAAGTAGGTTTGCAGATTTAAGCTGGCTTACGTAATTAATACGTCAGAGAATGAAATACTTCAAAATGAAGCGATGGAAGTCATGATTTGAGCGCGCTTTAGGGGTTTTAGGGACTGTTCGTTAATTCTTGGGTTTCAATCACGTGACTTTTGCGCGTAATTTTGCTTCCGGTCTGAACATGGATCGTAGAAAAGACTTCTACGATCCATGGTCTGAATCAGCTGGAGGTCAAGATGAAGAAGTTTTCTGAAGTTCACAGCGAACATTCAAATTTAGTAGCTACATTTTCTAGAAAATCACTTACATGAACATTTGCTTCGCTAGCGACTATAGTGAGTCATCAAACATCCCTTCTGTAAGAGAAATAATACTAGTAATAGTTCTCACTAGAGCTGCCCCCGTGCTTTTTAAACTGCAGATGTAATAAGTATTCAATTAACATTTTACAGCTGTTTCAGAAAACACGCGAACCCGACGTTATCAGCTTGTTGGAGTTTAAGCCGAAACTCTACAAACAATTCTAACCAAAAGTACTAAAAGCCGTCAAAACTCTTACGAAACTCTAGCGAAATACCGAAAACTCTTCTGAAACAGCTATTTTGACACAATTCCAAAACGACTAACACGTTCTTACTCAGAAACACTTGCACACAAAAAACGTGTTTGAAAACTCTGTGAATATGAATACTTGAAAGCCTAAAGCCAATTGATCTTTCCGGAAATCCTTACAACGGAGAACAGAATACAAGACTTTAGACTCTTGTTGGCTGTCTCTGCTTTGCGACTTCTCTGCTTTTGCTCTTTTTCAATCGCTGCTCCCTAATAACCTATATCTGCGTTTTTATACCAGCTATCACCTAAAGCTTATAATAGAACTTAATTTAACAGAACTAAAAAACGCGTTCCGCCCTTGCCAGATTTCCGGTCAACAAAGGCACTATTTTAACCTACTTAGTATACTTTAGCGGCAACCATTACACAGCAGACAGCGCACACATCGGAAGAAGACAAAAACGCCTACTTCTCCCTTGTGCTGATACAAAAAATAATAATTCTAAAGTCCTCTTTCTGAGTTTTGTGAACTTATGAAATGTAAATCTTGTCGGTAAATTATCACATCTTTCGTAGCGAAAGCTAGAGAGGATTATAGAGTTGACCTATTGTTAAGCACAATAGCAACCATTTTGAATGCTTTACTACTATTATTAGGTTTAGAGCTCTTAGCTTTGTGAACATTCAAGTTTTTTTCTAGACTACACATGAGCCACAGCAGCTCAACATTTGCTAATTCTGAACTATGGATTGCACTGACTGACTTCGGCTGAGCGTCTCCTTAGAGTTTTTGGTGATTTATTAAATTTCACAACCAGTTTGTTGTGAACGTTAGAATTTTTATTATCCGCCAGTGACAACAGTAGAGGTCTCAAACCCACGCTGCGAGTCACGTGATCTGGTCATCCAATCATAAACGTTACCCAAGACCTTTTGCGGCCCCTGCTCCGACGGATCGAGATTTTTTCTGGCATATGTACCATATACCCTTATATTTTCTCTTTACGTGGGGGATTCTATAATGCCTCCTCCCCTGCGGGGGCAACAACAATAATAAACTTTCATTCAGTCATCCTGTACTTTCGATAAATTTGAGTTTTGAGTCCGTGTTTAGCGATTTATGTTTCACCCCTCTCTCCTCTATATAATCTCTTTCAAATGTTGGAGACTTCGACACCACCCCCCAAAAAAAACAGCTATAAAATTCGAAAGAAACTCTCGAATCTGCTCACAATCACCACTCGGCGATAGCGAAAGGATAGAACTAATCATCTCAACCAATCGACAGTGCAAACTTACGTTGTTCAGGAATTTCAGGTCAAAAGATTTGCTCATTCCATGCCTCTTAGGTGAACTATGAAATCTTGCATGCTGAAAAGCCATTGAAAAGCAATCATTCGAATGCCTAGAATCAAGCGACCACATGATTCAAAACAGGCTGCCCTCGCCTCTGAATTGGTTCGTTTTTTGCCTTCGCTTGTTTAACTCTCGCCAGGGAGGTCGAAAGAGAAGACAGACAGACATTTTTATTTGGAATCATATACAAAATTGGGAAAAAATTGTCACACTTCATATGGATAGATGCAATAATGGTAGTTTTGGTTTTCAGGTTGTCTAGATCACAGAACTGATTTACCAGACACTTCTCTTTGCATAAATTGTCATTAGAAAACACTCTTTGTTTAGTTTCGCAGAACAAAAGTTAACCGTACCAGATGCCGTAGGAATAACCCAATGGTTCTTTGCAGATTCAGGAACTCTAGCTTGGTGTCAAGTCAAATAGGATTTCATGTGACCAACAGGTAATAGTCTATCAAACAATGGTTAGCGTTCAATATGATCTCTGGTGCACAATACCAGGGGTAGCAGATGGTAAATCCAAGACTTGCTGAGACACCACGGCAAGACTTGCAGTCTAAAATCCAAGCCTGAGATTGAAGAAAAATATCCTCCAAGATTCCGAGACTCTGCTAAAACTTGGCGAGACTCTTGATATTTTTAGGGACCATTCGCTACCCCTAATGCCATTTGTCAAGGAAAACCAGATGGTTTTGACAAGATTTAGGTTCAAACCTCAAATAAATGCACCCTTATTGGTTTTCAGGTTGTAGTGGCGGATCACAAAACTCACACTATTTTGCTTTTGCTTTGTCATAGAAATCCTCTTTGTTTGGTTTTGCAGAACAATCAAGCTAACCCTACCAGCTGCTGTAAGAACCACCTACGAGGGCTCAGAAATGTGCCAAATCAAAGGATTCCATGTGACCAACACAGGTAATAGAACAATGTTAGAGAAATGATTTCTGGGGCGCAATGCCATTTGCCAAGCAAAACCAATAATTGGTTTTGACGATTTAGGTTAAAGTAGCTGTTACGATCCTCAGTGTGGATTGTTATGTCAGTTGCAGACATTGCCTTTCTGAGTTGCTTTCAGTGAGTGCCACATGACGCAAAAAAGGCATCAAAATCAGCTTCGTTGTAGAGCTTCTGATTCTTCTTAATTTTGTAGGCAGTACTGACAAATTCAAGGAGGCTTTATTATCCTTGGATAAAATCAAAGAATTGTTTGGGCCATGCAGCACAAAAAGGGTACTATGAACAGTTAATTGTTGCATGGCTGCCAATAATGTTTTAGTTTTGATTATTGACACTAGGATTCTTCACCTTTCAAACTGAAATTCGAAAGCTGAGACAATAACTTTTGATCATTATACACAGCTTTTTATCAGTTTTGCTTTACAAACTTGTACATACCACTAATTATACTAAATTAGCTGGTGATTACATTTAGGTGAAATCTACAGGTTATAACAACCAAGCTTATTTTGATGCATTTTATGGGTACAGTGCACTAACAAGGGGTCAAGGTACTTGAAGGTTAAAATGGTAGGGATGACCATTGGAGCCCGAATTTCAAATGACAAATACCTGGATAGAAAACATTTCCACACCAAATAAAATTCCTTGTATTGTTTTCGTTAAGAAAACCACCAAAAAATACCAGATCGCTGATTTTAACCCCTAAAAATATGACAGTCATACCTACCATTCAAATGGGAGTACCCCCCCCCCCCTCATAGGGCAATAGCCGGCATAGCAAGCATTCCTATGCTGTTTTGTAGATTCGAAAAAGCAGAGCCAAAAAAACTTGATCTACTTGTAGCCCCTCATCACATTCTTTGGGTTTCTTTGGTATGGAATTCCACAGCTGTAACACCCATACTTGCTATACAGACTAACACCACACAGGCTGTCGCAGAAGTATGGAGATACTGTATCACATGAAAATGTTCCAGCAGTTAAAATCGAATTAAGAATTAATAGTCTTTGCAGTTTGTTTGTCGCATGGTTGTATTGGAGAGGGAAAAATTTAAACACGGTTAATCTGTATTTTTTTGCCTGCTGATAAAAACACTTGGATGGTCAAATCCAATTAGCATATGCGGACTATCTCAATCAAATTAATTTGCGATTTTGTAAACAATTTAGCCAAAAATTTGTTTGCTCTCCAATTTTATTTTAGGGAATCTAAACGTTTATTCATAGCCCACTGGGGGGACTCCCCTAGGGTTGCTAGTCATACATTTTAGGTGTTAAAATCAGGCCTGTGGCACCTCTGAAGGGGGTAAAATTCCAAAGCTTTTTAATTTCGATATCAAGTGCTGGAACATTTTTCTTAAAAAAATAGACCATTTAATGTTACTAGAACCTTCGTGCATATCCTCAGAAAATCATACTCGTCCTTAGTTTAACCAAAACATCATATATATATCATATGTCGTTGGAAAGCTTATAGAATGGACTAGTGGGCTATGGCAAAAAGTAACTTTTTAATAATATAATGTTTTTAAAGCTTTTATATAAAAAAATTGAGTGTGATATTTTCAAGAGCTATCACCGCCGAACTGCTTGACCTTGACTCCCAAGAAACATTTGTTTTAATACTTAAAGGTGTTTCTCAAAAACCATGTCTGCGTTCTTTAAAAAAATTAGTTTAAAAGTTATGAATTTTTTAAATTTTTAGAGCATGAAAAATCTATAAAATTTGGCCTTGGAAATTTAAAAGTTTCATAACTTTTGAACTAAGGATTAAAACAATGTGTTACTTGGGAGTCAAGGTCAAGCAGTTCGGCAGCGATAGCTCTTGAAAGTGTCACACCCACATTTTTTTAATAAAACCTTCCAAAAAGTTATATTTATTAAAAAGTTATTTCTTTTTGCCATAGCCCCCTAGTCCATTCTATAAGCTTTCCAACAATATAAAGGTTTTTTTTTTTTCGAGGAAGTGCACAAGGTTCTCAGTAACATTAATACAGCAGCATCTCTGTGCTCTTGTAAGCCCTGTGGGTTTCCCGCTGCAAGCAGAAGCCTCTTTTCTCTGCATTTCACTGGCTGAGAGTCGCGAGGAAAAGAGACCTCTGCCCTGGGTTGCTTTCTTATGTGCACACACAAACATGTATCTACAGACATTTCCTTCTAATCTTATTTGGGTCCCCCACTGGGGCTCAGGAAACGGTCAGCAAACCATCCAAGATTATGGACGGCGGCAAAACAAAGTAAGTTCCATCCCAGAGCAGAGGTCTCTTTTCCTCACGACCCTCGGCCAGCAAAATTCAGAGAAAAGAGGCCTCTGCTAGCAGGGAACAACCAGGTGGGAGATGAAGTGAAATATTACTAATTTTGTTAAGGGGTGGGTTCTTATTTCCCTTATTGTATTGCCTTGGTTGTAATGGAGGTTTAGATACTTTACAAATAAAAGAATGTTGTTGAAACTGTGATTCATATTTATTCCAAGTTTACATGGTATGTAAGTACCTTTTCTAAATTAAAAAAAAAGTCCCACATTGCCCCTCAGGCCCCAGCTGTTGATGCCTCTGTCAGCACTAGTGGTGTGCCAGCTCGCTACACTCGGTACTGAGACTCACAGCTCCAAACTGCGCTCACCAGAGAGTACCACCTCAGATCTCAAGGTTGCAACTCTATGGCTACAGGGTATTACCTTCACACACACCAGGTCTCTCACATGATTGATGTTGTCATGGTGATAGATACAAATACATGCAGTACATGTTAATTAGACTGATAACATTCTGTTATTGAGGGAGCATGCCAGATATCAAATCAATCCATATCTTCCTCCCCTGTGGGATTATCCAACTTTTGAAACAGACATCCTAACTTCCCCCACACAATTAGGGCTGGAATGTCTATGACTCTGCTTTTGTGAAAGCCAATCTGCACACTGCAAGAATATTTATTTTGTATTATCTTTAAAATATGTACATTTATTTAATTATTGTTAATGTTAGAAGTAACTACCCAGGCCCGTAGTAGGGAGGGGTTCGAACGAACCCCCCTCGGGGCTAGAAAAATCAATAGGTAGGAAGCACAGGGCACCAATGCTATAAATTCGGTCTATACAGGGTTTTTTTTTTCTGAAAAACGGAGGACAACAAAACCATCCTTGGGGCCAGAAAAATCCTGTTGTTTTTGGCCACAAAACAGGTAGGAAACACAGCAAAATCCTATATATTTGGCATATACAGGGTTTTTTTCGGAAAAACTGAGCACAACAAACCCTTCTCAAAGAAAGTGAGCTATGGTATACGGGCCTGCTACCTTAGACATTAACAGAAATTTAACAAAAAGTTAATTTGCACGATTAGCGTTACTGTAAGTTTTTGGAAACAATTAAAAATTAATGCTTGAATTAATGAATTTTTTAAAGCTTATGTTTTTTATAGCAAACTATGGGTTAATCTTCTCCTGTTCAGAAATAATGTATAGCAGAGCTGCTGCATTATTAAAGCAAAGTAAAGTGAAACAAATCCAAAATTTATTATGATGAATTTATGATTCTAGGAATATTCAATAATACCTGCCCTACAGATCAATGGGCTGAGATGCACATGTATCTCCTTCCCTCTGTATTTATTTTACTAATGCAAAATTTTTAATACTGATCGAACAAATCATTTTTGCCAATTATAAGATTTGGCAAGTGACCATCTCAATACAGTAGACTAATCTTATGTTCAAATATTCTTATTTCATTGAATCATACAATTTGCACTAACAATGTTTATGTTAATGAGTTTTTCAGTGTGATTATATCCTGCGTAGCTGGCGATTTTGTGTGTTCTCCGAGATGATTTCACTCCAAGGGAGAGATGTTCAATAAATGGACGCATGAAAAACGGGACCGAAAGAAGCACACCAGGGGAGGGAGAGAGAGAGAGCGGAAAACACACAAAACCACCAGCGACGCAGGCTAGATGATTAGCACAGAGAGTTACTGTATAATTATTCTGCTGTGCTGACTGGTTGAGATTTTTTAAGTATTTATAAAATAGTTGTCGAAGGCGATGGGATTATCGGCTGGAACCTGAGGTGACTTAATTGTTTTAATATAATGCTGAGAATTGCTCAAGTGATTTCTAGACTTTTTTTGTTGTTGGATTTTTACACAATCATAACTCACTAATGCGCACTCCCGATCCTTTCAATGTTATAATCACCTGTGATTATAGCGAGAGAAAAAACTTCCAACCAATCGTGCACAGGATCTATTATTATAATCACTTGAGTAATTATCTTTAACAAGTCACTGAATAGGTTATATCGCTGGATGTGTTTTTTTTTGTAGAAATTAATAATACTTATTTAATTTCAAGAATCACTAAAGTCTGTTATACAATTTGTTATTTATTCATTTATCTATTTGTTATTTAATAATTCTATTTTTTCTTTCTTTTTTTTTTGGTTTAAAGATATATGTAACTTAATCTTACAGTTATTGGTTATTTTTATCACCTTAAGTGTACACACACCATCCGTTAATTAATCATTTTAGTAGCAGAGCTTCTCATCCGAGCCCGCCAAGGGACTTGGATCATATTAGGATGCCTTACATGTTTCAAAAGTATTTTGAATAATAAACCACCGACCATAATATGTTTGATTTGTGGTTGGCATGCTACCTTAATCTGAATGTGATCAGCCATGTACTGCATACATTTGTACCTACCATCATGACAACATCAACCATACAAGACACCTGGTAGATGTGAACAGCATCACCCTGTTGCACTAGAGCGTGGCTTCGAGAGCTGAGGAGATACTGCCTGGTGAGCAGGTAGGAGCTGGAAGACTCAGTACTAAGTATAGCAAGTTGACACACCTACCAGTTTTGACATCTGGAGCATCATTTCAACTGGAGCCTTCAGGGCCTTGTGGGACTTTGTTTTCTTTACAATGCACACATTCCCTGTTCCCTACAACAGCAAGTACAAAATATGATTGTGTATTGTGTGATTGCAGAAAAAATCCTTGTCGTCACCATGGAAGGGATTGGATATTCTAGAGGTGGAGTGGTGTCAATTGGCCTGTTTTTTTTTTAAGAGTAGTAGGGGTGGTGGGCTTATTTCAACCTCCTCCCATGGGAGGGCCATGGATATTTTCTGTAATCACACATTCCAAAAAAATGTTGCCCAACAGTTAGTTGAGCCAGCATGCTTCTAAAGAAAGTTCTGAATTGTACTTTTGTGTCTTTTTGGTGATTCTTTTTTGCGTAAAAGATTGTAATTTCTGCTCCACAAGCTCTTTTACAGTATATTTTCCCAAAATCGCAATAATTCAAACTCCATCTTTTGACCAGTAGTGTGTGAGCCTGAACTTTGGCAACAAGTTATTTTTAAAAGTTGTCAACTTCACACTCACTAGCATAAAAAATGACTCTTTTTGTTATGCGAGTTCTAGCTCCCAAACAGACTCCCTATATGTTTCTCAAACTATAAACAATCTCTGGCTCAACTACTAGGCACAAAACGAAAGGATGAAAAATGAAAAGGCTCTAATATTTGAGGCAAAAACGGTATGCAACTCTTAAAATTCTGCAAGTGTATCTGGCAGCTTGCCTTATAGTATATATTTTGGAAATGGAAAAAGTCTTGTGAAACTGCTGGACGAAACTGAAGATGTTGAATGACAGTGAAAAGCAAACAAGAGCCTAGAGTTAGCACATTAGAGCCTTTTCAAAGTGTGTAATACCAGAAAAGATACATACCCCTATCACAGAGGACATTGGAAGTTCCTGGGAGTTCAAAATTCAATGAGATACATGCCTGTTATTTCTTATTAAATCAGTATTAATTTTCACTGGAAATGAATGCTTAAAGTAGGTAAATTCACTCTGTGGTATGGATATGGATCATGTCTGGAGAATTATTCAGTTGCAAGATGTTACAACCATGCTGTATTTTTCATCTATCCATGAAGTGTGACGTCACTATCTTTTACTGTAATGTTTATCTTTTCTTATTCTATAGTTATTTCAAAATATTTTCACTAAAACATACTTAGCATTTTTCTAGCTATCCTTGATCAGAAATTTCTTTTTAAGCCCATTCATGGGAAAAAGCTCAGGTCAGAGCAATTTGAAGTGAAACTCTCGAACTGTCACAAAAATAAATTCATAAAACAATGTGTCATTTGATTAAAAGTGAGACATGCCACCTATGTGAAAATGTTATCACACTTCATGGATGGATGCAAAATTGACCACCATTGAACCAAGATTTGAATTAATTTCTTCATGAACCCCTGGAAATTATGTTTATACCTACTCTTGAATTCCATATTTTGTGAATCTACTTCTTGGAATTTTACTGTTAATAAAGGGTACTCCAGCCAGAATACAATTCCCCACCCTGGAACTTCCTGGCTTTTCTTCATGACCACCTCAATGGGATTTCCAAATTTCTACCCGCCCTGCAATTGTATTTTGCTATTAGGGTCCTGGGGGGGAGTCCCCTATCTTGGGGGTGGGGTGCTTGTCGTACCCGAAGGTTTAAAATTCGAAAGCATGAAACTTTTCCCAGATAGGTTCCTCTTAGGGGTCCATTCTAGCAAACCAAGCAACAATGGTTTTATCAATATCACACTTGTTGGTACCTTTCAGGAGTCAAAATCAACTAAGCCACACCTTTTTGGTACCTTTTAGGGGTAAAAATGAAAGTTCCTGACAAGCACCCCCATCCAAAAAATTGAGGAGTCCCCAGGATAAGGGGCCGACCCAAGAATTACAGGGTGCCCTAGGACTGCCCACCCTGGAAATCTAGAGATCCTTGTCAGGGTGTGTGAATTATTTGTGCAATTGCTGTATGGTAGTGATGATGGTGGAGGTTTTATCAGTTTAGTCACAGATCTTTCCAAAGGGCTCACTGATCATGTAGCTGATGATGGGAACGGTCTGGATGCTTGTGTTGAGGGCCTGTTTGGAATAGCTGCAGTATGAGTTTTCTGTCTTCTGGCTCATGGCCTTGTGCTATTGACTGGTTGATGGTGTGAAGGGCTCACATGGTCTGGCTGATGCTGTGAAGGGCTCACTGGTCTGGCTGATAGCGCGAAGGGCTCACTGTGGTCTGGCTGATGGGCTGGAGGGCTCACTGCTTAGGGCTCACTGTGGTCTGGCTGCTGGTGTGAAGGACTCTTTGTGGTCTGGTGGATGGTCTGAAGGACTCACTGTGGTCTGGCTGATGGTCTGAAGGGCTGACTGTGGTCTGGCCGATGGACTGGAGGGCTCACTGCTCTGGTTGATGGTGTGAAGGGCTCACTGTGGTCTGGCTGCTGGTGTGAAGGGCTCGCTGTGGTCTGGCTGCTGGGGTGAAGGGCTCACTGGTGGTCTGGTGGATGGTGTGAAGGGCTGGCTGATGGTGTGAAGGGCTTAACTGTGGTCTGGCTGATGGTGTGAAGGGCTCACTGTGGTCTGGCTGATGGTGTGAAGGGCTCACTGGTCTGGCTGATGGCGTGAAGGGCTCACTGTGTGCTCTGGCTGATGGTGTGAAGGGCTCACTCTAGTCTGGCTGATGGACTGGAGGGCTCACTGCTCTGGTTGATGGTGTGAAGGGCTCACTGGTCTTGCTGATGGACTGGAGGGCTTGCTATAGTCTGGCAGATGGTAAGAAGTGCTCGCTATGGTCTGGCAGATAAGATGGACTGGAGGGCTCACTGTGGTATAGCTACAAAATAAGTATCAGGAAAAAATTCAAAAGACACATTCACAGACCATTCATGGGTAAAGTCAGAATTCCTATGTTAGAGATTTGGATCACAAAATTAAGCTGAACATAATTATGTTTTTATAATTTGGGGTATCCCAAACCTCTAACCTTTGGTGACCCAGGCTCTGTATTTATCTCACCACACTACATGGGAAATCCAGTGTTAGTGGGGAACGAGAGATATATATTTCGGTCCGGAAACTTATAATGCCCATTCTGAAAGATAAAAACAGGAACGCCCTTATAGTGCGTCCATTCTACGGCTGAAGCAAAGACAAATTGCACTTGAGTTGAAAGTTATTGAGTTCTGATTTAATGAAATATGTTTATTTGACGAGTGTGAACCCACTACAAGTTACCAGTTCTTTCTTACTTATCTATTCTATGCCGTCTGTAGTATGTATGTGAAGGTGAAGTTAAATTAAGTTCTTGAAACTCCGTGTGTGCAATCAACAGCAAGAAGGTATAAATAAAAGTACCGTAATTGCCTAAAGCTTGTGGTCGTCAACACCAGCTCCTCGATAAACCCGGTATCTGAGAAAAAAGTTTTGAACTTTAAAAGAGTAAAGAGCAGCGTTTAAGAGAATAAGAGGACGCATACTTACCTTAATCACTGCCTAAACTTTTAGGGAGCCAACAGGATTTCGAGCTGTGAAGTCAAGCTGGTGATTTTGTCTTGGTTTTCTTGGCTCAAAGAATCGAGCCGCCATTTTTATCTCAGGACCAAGCAAATAATTTGCATTTTAAATTTCGCGCTATTTAAGGTTACAGGATACATTCGCTGGGTGTGTGTTTTCAAAACCTTGTCGCGGCGCAAATATTCATCGCATCGCCATAACCAATACATCATTTTAAAGATAAAATGTGAAATTTATCTGCTGTTAAGCTTTTGTAGCAGTTTCATGAAAATTATTTACGGCGCATAGCAAAAACCGCGTTTTCGACCGCCCCTGATAAACGCTTTGATAGGCCGCGGCAGTTTACAGGCTTGGCAAATCTGACTGCGCAATATCAATCACCACATTGTTGTCTCTAAAAGTGTGTCGGGCTTTTTCAATTGAAGGCTTTGTTTAGGAATGATCGAACGATCAAGTTGATCTTGTGTTTAATAGTTAACTGGGACCCTATCGTGATAAATAATTTTTGAAATACTGCGAAATTCACAAAAGCCCGACACACTTTTGCTCCCCAACCATTTATCTATCTCATGGCAAAATTTCAAAGCATTCCGTTTAAAACCTGTTGGTCTATCAAAGCATTTATGCACTAGATTTAGCGAAATCTTAAAGGCGAGTTTTGGGCTTCTATAGTTGTGTAAACATAAGAGGGATTAGTGTCGAATTTGTCATCACGCACTTCACTTTCAGCCAATCACGCCAGGCACCCCCGGTGTGCCAGCAAGGACATACTTTTTCGCGCGGAATAGATAATGGACTTCTTTCCTGTCTCTTGTATTAAATTGTCAAAGCGAACATTTATTATCGTCTTGGAATTCGAAATCAAACGGTATGGTTGAGCCGAGTCCAAAACCGAGTTCTAAGAAGTGCCCATACTTTGAAAAGGGAAAAGCGAAACCAAAGCAAAGGCGCCCGCCGAGAAAACGACATAGACAAATCGCTTTGGCTTTCAGACGATTCTTTATCTCCATCGAACTTGATGCAATTGGTGGATCTTCTGTCCGCTGTTCTTTGTCAGCATTCCTTGGATTGGGTTGATCGAACATGAGCCTTTGTCAGACAGAGCGAGTTGTTATTTCATGTTCTCCTGAAAGCTTAAAGATTTGTTTTTTTTGGCTCCTTTCGCACGCTTTGAGACCCAAGGACTGCGGTTAAGCTTTTTTTCGCTTCCCCATGATTTGGAATAGAGAATTTTCAGAAAAATCGCTTCTACACGACACTTATACACTAAACCAGAGAACAACAATGTGTGACAAAATATGGCGGACCATAACAGTCACCTAAATGTCCCGTATGTTACGCGAAAATGCTAATGATGTGTGCTGAACCGAGTAGACATCACAATAGGATTAAAGGATTATCTCGCCTGTATTGAAAGACATATTTCTCGGGCATTTCTAGTTTTCTATACATTTCTCACGCTGCTTTTAAGATTTCAAGAATTTTTTTCGAGAGAGTAAAGATCAGGCCTTGATGAGGAAGAACTGTGATTTTCGAAAATTTCGCAAATAGAAGGCCGCGAATGTATCCTGTAACCTTAAGTTCCAGTCTCGCGCGATATGAAGGGATTCAGCACAGGAGGCCCAGGTAACGACATAAATACTTTATTGGTGCTTTGTAAATAAAATTACCGGTGTGCACCAAACAGTGATATAAAATAAATAAAAAGAGACTTCTATTATTGCTTTTCGAGTTTTTGGTTTCTTAGGCTGCGTCCACACTTGATGCCAGGGCACGGGCAGTGGGATACTCTAGTTTTTCGAGGTTTGGAGTAACTCCATATCCATCACCGGATAACAAATAGTCCTAACTTCACTCGGACTCACAGGAGTGGTAGGTGCAAGTGAACAAGTGGATTTGTCATGCAGTCGTCGAGAGATAACAAACATTGGAAATAATTGAATTTGGGCGCCGATTGAACTCCATAAGAGGCGCGGGGGGATGAATTCTATAGATAAATTCATCGCACGACGAGTGAATTCCACGGTAAATTTCACGCGAAAAACGAATCACGAAGCGACGAGTGCGATATCGTCTTTCAAGTGAAATTTAACGTGGAATTCACAAGTCGAGTGATGAATTTTTCTTGAGTCCCATAGCAAAGATTTTATATTATTTTACTTGGTAATTCAATAATACTACAGTATACTGTAGCAACTTTCTGCGCGTGCTCCAGTGTTCAAAATTAGCCAATCAGCAAAGGCCCTCAAATGGACGTCCCCAGAGCCTTCCCCGCGAGCAGACGAGCGGGGAGCTCTGGGTACGAGAATGCATTTGATTGCGTTAGTGTAAGGAGGCAAGGGAGTTGGATGGTCCTATTACACAACAGTACAGCGCGCTGAACGGCTGCCACAAGGATAACGTTTTTGACAAGTTTGCTACAACATCTGACAAAATTAAGAAATTTCCAGAGGTTTTGAGTGGTGTCGACTCTTATTTACCACGCTTGACGTCATCTGCGCATGACGAACCATTTGTGCAATGGGCAGTCTGATGAACTGGAGGGCTCACTGCTTAGGACTCACTGTGGTCTGGTTGCTGGTGTGAAGGGCTCACTGTAGTCTGGTTGATGGTGTGAAGGCCTCACTGTGTGCTCTGGCTGATGGTGTGAAGGGCTCACTCTAGTCTGGCTGATGGACTGGAGGGCTCACTGCTCTGGTTGATGGTGTGAAGGGCTCACTGTGAAGTACACACACCATCCTTCGGCTCGTGAGTCCACAGCATTTTGACCACGATAACGGCGTAAAAAGCGGTAAACACCACTCAAAACCTATGATATAAATATGACCATTTTCCGTTGCAAATAGCGCGCGCATTCGAACAGTTTCCGTGTTTGTTTGAGCCTCGCGCGCGCCTTGTGTTCTGCTCTCTTAAATTGGCCAGGCGGGTGCCAAACTCACAAAATAATAATAATGATAATCCAAACTTTGTCTTTGTGGCACTGACTCGACGCGCTACACTGAAACATAAATTCCTTTAGTATAATCACTTCAGTGATTATAAGAATTTCCGCGCGCTGATTGGTGGAGAGGTTCGTTTTCTCTCGCTATAACCACCTACAGGTGATTTTAACATTGAAAGGATTGGGAGTGCGCGCGCGAGTTTCGTTATGATCGTGAAAAAGTGAAAAAATAAGTTTTTGTCTAAAAGCCTTAAGAATTACATGAGCAATTATACAAAATTAGTATACTATTAGTCGCCTCAGGCGCCGTGACTATCGGCGAATAGTCACACGTTCTTGTGACGTGTCCGGAGGTATTGTTTTCAGCTGTCACTCACATGTAGATTCAAGAGAAGTGCACTACAATATATAATTTTCCACGGATGCATAAGAGAAACTCATTTTGATACGCTTGTCAACATCTATAGATGTAAATTATTTCGTATTTTGTATGTTTGAAATGTTTTTTCGACACTATAATAGAACAATACCTCTCGCCAAGTCATTCGACCCAGGCCCTTTTCAGCGCGGCCGCCTTCGTCGAAGGATATAATTCAAAAATCTGTAAAACATTCATTTTTCAATGTAATCAAAAACAGTTTTCGGTAATGCCTTATACTATTTATCCCATTTCTCTTGTTTTGGGGTGATATTAGACTTGCCCCAAGTCGTACTCTATGTTTTTCCTTAGAACAAAGTGAGAAAAAACACACGGCCCGGTGGAGCGCGGGAGAGTACGACTTGTTTCGCTCGCACGCTTTCGATTTTAGTTTGCATATTTTTGCCGCGAAAAACGAATGCAAAACAGCGCGCGCTCAAAGTGGCGTGATCTTCGTCAGCAGTGCGCGCCGTGAATTTTGTCAACAGCTGAACATTTGCCTAAGAATCAAGACTTTGGTTGCATGATTTCGTCGTGTTGTAATGCTAGTTTTGGAAAATTTATCTTAAGAAATGCTTACGAAAATTCATCAGAAAAGATCTACAATTGGAAAGACTTTGAAGCGCAGCGTTTGATACCTAAAAGATGTTTTCGCCCAACAGAAGATGTTTGTTTGTACAACAAATATTGTCCGTTTCAATGATCGCGCGAATGAACGACGATGGCGTAAAATGTGACGTCAAACTTTCTCTCACTCGGATTGGATGTTTATCGGACACACCTCCAACACACCCCGACCTAAATTTAGGTCGGTAAAAACTGGCGGGAAGCGAGCGAGAAAAGTCCGTTGTACAAAATAAGCCAATTTAAAAAAAGAGGAACAGCGGACTTTGGGAAAGTCTAGGGTGATATGCACTGTAAGCTATGGCTTAACTCTAGGACACATCTAGCACGCAACCCTTGTGTCCTCATGTATACAACGAATTTAGCTGTATACAAAATGTTTTTTTGTCTGGCGAATAAACATTTTCTTGTGTCCGGCTACAATGTTGCGTGCCACATGTGTTGTAGTTTAGCCAGGGCTTTAGGAGCTTCCTCCTAAAGCCCTGGCTAAACTACAATTAGACAACGGAGACCGTTTCAACGCAAATATTTTATTCTTCAACATACCTTTTGGTGCTTTCTACAACTTTGGTTCAAATCTACACTATCCACAGTGCATATATACCTCTATCTTCATAAAAAAGACTAGCATTCTATAAATTGTCTTGTTCAAAACGCTTTTCTTGTTTCATTTTTTCCTTTTAATTATCTCTCTCTCCGAGTTGAGCAATTTTGCAATAATACTCAATTAAACTTCATCCGAATTATTTATAAACTATATACAAAGAAAACATAAGTTACCTGTACTGTTATCTATTGGTCCAGTGGCTACCCTTGTAGGGTCTACTTTCATAAGGGATCTATAATGCCATAGTTTTCTATCCCCTTTGACCTAAGGACAGAACACGAAGTAGATATTCCCGCTAGCTTATGGTCCTCTTAGCCAGTCCCTCCTTGACAAGTGTATTCCCAATGTTGTCATCAATGTCTGTAGAGGATGTATCATATAGATTGAGGTGGACCTTGTGTTCCGCCCTGAAGGAGTACGTGTACTGGTCGCCCTTCACTTGCCCCACCAAGTCTGGCCAAAGTCCGCTAGCTCTTGATCCTCTTGGCGAGTCCCTCGTTGACAAGTGTATCCCCAATGTTGATATCCATGTCTGTAGAGGATGTATCGTATAGATTGAGGTGGACCTTGTGTTCCTCCCTGAAGGAGTATGTGTACTGGTCGCCCTCCACTGACCCCACCAAGGACTGCCAGAGGGCGAGCTTCTCGAACCTCGTCTTGGCCTCCTCTGTCCAGTCACCTGACTCGTGACAGCTATGAAGATCTGACATGGATAAAAACAGGAAGATAAAGAAGCAAACTAGGACAGGCCTACCCCGGTCTCAAAGTCGCTGCAATATACTCTTTCTATAGCTCAGTTGGTAGAGCGTCACAACGGTATCGTGGAGGTCATGGGTTAGATTTCCGTTGGTCATTTACTCTTTCGGTCCCCCCCCCCCCAAAAAAAAAAAGGATCAGCAATTTCCAAACACCGAGGAGTAGATTGGAAAAGAGGCAAGGCAGAGAGTATTTTTAAATCCACTTCCAGGTGCGTGGGAATCTTGACGAATAAAGTCTCTTGATATAGCTTCTCGAAGGAATCATTAACTGCGACTTTCATAATTCGGCGAGCTCCACACCGACCAACAAATTGCGGATTGGCGTCCGTTAATCAAACGGGTGAACAACTCTGAGTGATTTCACGGAGGCAGATGATAGATCTTTGTGAACTGATAAGGTGTAGCTAGGCTTCAAACACATTGTTTTGCTATAAAATACAAACCGAAAGAAAACATGCGTGAACTTGACTCAAAGGTTTGATTGACGGAAACCAAAACGCAGTTTTGCGTTCGTAAATGTCAAGTGGGAGTTCGCAGAATTATGAAAATCGCAGTAAAAAGAAGGAATGATCTAAACCGTATCCAAACCTCCTTCATACTAATGCTTTTTTGCAGTTATGTAGCAGCTACTCGTAAAATCTAACGCTATTGGCTTGATGCACATCATTGTTTATTGTATTCTCGTTCTATTCTTGTGTTTCCATTGTTTTCACCGAGGTGCTTCAATCTTATAGAGTTAGGTCTTCCGATAGCTTCTACATGACCCTTTTTTGTCAAGTTTGATTAAATATTAGTGAGATTGAAAAATATATTTCCTACCTGCAAGTGCTCCGTGTACAGCCAGGCATGGCAGCTGTTTGAACTCGTCAGGGAGTACTTGTAGGAGACTGGAGTTAAGGATGCCAAAATCACCGTAATCCAAGAAGCGTACGCAGATCTGTAGAAACAACCAGAATGAAGATCCCGCATTCACTACATTCTACCTCCCTAGTTATGCTGCCACGTTGGTCAATTACAATTTATTACAGAATTTGCTATGTGTTGAATTTCTACAATTTCTTTTGTGTTGCCTGGAACACAAACGATAACAATGCATGGAAACCGCTGCATTATGAGGCTCGACCCAAGTCTTAGGACACTTATATTTGTGTGCAGATTGAGTTATAAGGACTAAGAGTGCGTTCACGCTCGTCAAATATTCACTATTCATTTAAACCTCAGGTGCAACTTGGTACAAATGTCACTACAGTAGATATCATAAGCAGTTGTGATGTTTTACAGGAGGTTCAAATGGACAAGATACATTTTAAAACATGTTTAGTTCGAACCTGTTTTCGCCCTAGTGTGGACGTAGCACAACTTGTATAGAGCAGATTCCGTATGACTGTGAAAAGTGCCGCGAAAGAGTTGTTCCGCGCAGCGACCGCGACCGTACCGCGACTACTAGACGACGCGACGGCACCTACAAAACCAGGATCACGGATCGGATCGGATCATCGGATCGGATCGTCGGATCGGATCGTCGATGATCAAGGGATGGGAAACGTTATATGACGTCACCGTTGTATGACGTCACCAATGACCGTTATTGATAACGTCATATAAACTAGATAATGTAATATCTCGACAAGGGAACATTCTAACAGAAGTCCAAACTAAGGAAAGTTGTCTCAAAGCCAAGGGGCTACAAACGCCTGTCACGTGATATGATGTCTTGCATAAAAACCTTAAAACAAAAAACAACAACAGTATCTGACATGATATTGGCAAACTTGGGGGAAGTTGTCTCCAAGCCAAAACTAAAATCTCTCCAATTTTAGAACTTCTAAACAACGTTTGATTGTTGTCAAGATATTTGATTTTCTAGGTTTTGACGACGTCATATCACATGATAGGGGGTTGTTCCCCTTGGCTTGGAGACAACTCTCCAAGTTGTAATGTTCCCTTGTGTAGATACTAAATTTTCTAGTTTTAATGACGTCCTCGATGAAGATGTATCGAATTTTATATTGATTACAACATATAAGTGAAAATGATCCGATTCGATGATCCGATCCGACGATCCGTGATCCAGGTTTTGTAGGTGCCGACTATGCGATTTCCTTCGGTATCTACAGTAGGCCAGGTTCCTTACCGCCACCGCGAAAGTACCGCGCCGTGTCACGGTACTTTTCACAGTCATACGAAATCTGCTCTAATATATAGATTTAACCACTGCCTAAAAGCGGAGCTCCCGGTTACATATTTTTTGTTAACGGACGCGCAGTATTTTCCCGCCGAATGAAATACGGTTTTGGGGTTGCCTGTGGTAGGGGCGCGCAGACACGGACGCGCCCCCGATACCCAAATGGGAATACCGCTGAACCATGAAAAATGAAGTCGATCGTATACCGCCGAGTTCTATTGTATTCTTCCTGTGATACCTATGGTGCTCCGCTCTGCGGCCTTCGGCCGCTAAGGAGCTCCGCTAATATTGAGCAAGTTTAAAGTTTACCTGTTGTGGCGCGAGTACAGCCTTGACTAACGCCCTGTAGTATTTCCCGTCGTGGTTCTTTGCCGCACACAAGTCTCCTGACCTTGGACTGACGAGGGGCTCCTTGTTATCACTCTGAAAATGAAATGACACGTTCTGGATAAGAATCACGTGGGGAATAAGGACCAATCAGAAAAAAGCTTTAATTTTCCTCCAACTGCCTGCGAGCAATCATGTACAAGCTACAAGAGTTTCGCCGATTCAACTTGTAAAAGGGAATTCAAAAGAAATCACTCGTCAGCATACGGTTAGAATATATCCGTATGAAATCTTCACCTTGTCGCGTGGGCAAATTAAAGTCGATAGATATTTGTGGAAGGAATACGCATTCAAAGAGCCCGTTTCAGCCACTCCTTTGTTATTGCTTCCGTTCGGTATTAGAAGACAAATTGCGTGTAGAAATCTCTAAATCAACATCTCAAAACAAAGCTACATATTTGGTTTGCCAAATTCAATCGAGATAATTGCTCTATATTCTCTAAATCAGCCGATGGAAATGGATGCTTTCTCCGACTTTGTATGTTGCTATGATGTCAAAAATGGCGGCTGACACAGGATCTTTAATATCATCAGCATCAGCGTCATCCTATAAAACATGCTTGACCTCTTCTTACCTCATAATGCTGAGCCATGCGGGTCATAAGTTCCTCAAACTCTTTCAGCATTTCAAGCGGTTGAAACTTAACAAAAAAACACAATATATCCATTAAGACGAGTCAAGATCAACCGTATTATAGCAGAGTTCGTATGCTTTCTGGATGACAAAATCTAGGATTTTCCAGGAAGTCTTTAGTTATTTTTCCAGGAGTTTTTATTGGGTAGAAATGTCCCCTACCCCAAAAAATACATGATAAGTCTGGAGGATGTCATAGTTTGCAGCCCAAAAACTGACTGATTCAACCACATTTGAGTTGAAACATTTTGGCCGGAGTTTTCCAGGACGCGTACGAACCCCGTAATAAGTTCCCTAGAATCCCCCCAGAGGAAGTTCCGAGTCCTCTTGTGCCCCCCTCTGGAAATTCCAAAGTTCTGGGATAAAAAGAAAGGGTGCGGAAATTCCAAGATCAAAACAAGGGCCCCTGAAAGATTTCAGATACGGATATTAAATGGAACAACCCAATCCTTCGTCGAAATTCCCTGAAATTGACCGAGACCCGCATTTTAGCAGTTAGAGAATGCCTTTGTTTTCTTTTCACGTCTCTATTGCTATAGTTACAATAGCTCAAAACTAACATATTGTAAAAGTCTGGGAGTACTACGATAATTTGGAGCGAATTTATAAGGCCCCTAAAGTTGGGAACTTTAGCGGCCTCTAACTTTGCTACTTATTATTGGAATACACTCCAAAATCATTAGGATTCCTTAATTTGGAGCATAGCGGAAATACCAAATCATTCCTTAACTTGAAATTAATGCGGGGATCGGAAATTTTCCATATTATCTTCATTAGAGTAACTCTTCCAGTTTTGCATTGTGTGACAACAATTATCTATTTTCTAGGCGACCATATCCCTTTCCAGAACTGCTGTATCAAGGTAATTTAACTCATTTACCATAAAGTTCCCCGGGTCAGAGATTTCAGAGACAGTTAGGTCCACCCAGGGTCGTGACAGTGTAACCGGTGGGGGAGGTGTGAGGTAGCCTCGTCTAGCTCTTCGTCTTGTGAAGAAGAATCTTTCTCGGCGGTTGAAGTGGATCCACGAGCGACGCCATTTGCGGACGATTCTTCTTCCCTGGAAGTACAAACAAGAAAATTGATTGGCTTATGCAAAATGAGCTCAGTCTATATAGATTTAGACACTGGCTAAAAGCGGAGCTCCCGGTTACATATTTTTCTGTGTTGGGTCTTGGTTTACCTGTGTGGGGGCGCGCAGACACGGACGCGCCAGCGATACCCAAATGGAATACCGCTGAACAATGAAAAATGAAGTCGATCGTTATACCTGAGTTCTACTTTGAGCTATTGTATTCTTCCTGCGATACCTATGGTGCTCCGCTCTAAGGAGCTCCGCTATAAGCGGTTGATGCTCCTGAACGTACATTTAAAGAGTCTGTGTTAGCCACCATTTTGACAGCACAGTAACATATCAAGTCGGAGAAAGCATCCATTTCCATCGGCTGATTTAGAGAATATAGAGCAATGTTCTCGATTGATTTTGGTAAATCAAATGTGAAACTTTTATGCCTATGTTTTTTAAGAGATTGCTACAAGCAATTCGTCTTCTAATATCGAACGAAAACAATAACAAAGGAGTGGCTGACACGGGCTCTTAAACCAATAGAACGGATTCAGATGACTGTTATTTCTAGACGCTGTTATTGAATGACAATGTTATAATCTGTTTGTTGCGCTGATCTAATGCGGAGAAACTTTCAAAATAACATAACTACAATGGTGGGCAAAAGTGTTGTGACACTTGCACCCATTACCCTTCAATTTTGCTAAAACCCGAAATAGTTCAGTTCCCCTCCCCTCCTCCAACCCATTCAAAGTTGGTCATGGGTGGCAAAAGTTGTGCCGGGGTTCAGAGCTCACCAATGAAGAGGGGAGGGGGTGAAAAAACGATGCTTTACCAGAGAGAAGTCCTTTGGACATAGCCGACCAATTTTATGTGTGTCTTAATGACTTTTGTCCACCATTGTAGTTCACTTGAATTGTACCGCGCATCTCTTCGCTCTTCTCTTCAATTGGTCAATTGTGAGAAACCATTGTAAACACAAAGGCAAGTGTGATTTACTTTCGACACTCGTCTGAAATACGCTCTAATAGCAAGAATTGACGTACTTGGCAGGTTCTTGTTCGTCGGTCTCTAGCACGTAGTCCATGATGTTAACCATTAACTCCTCCTCCGTGGTCAGGAACAGGTTGACGAGTGGTAGAGTCTCACGCTTCACAACCTGACAAACAACATTGCTCAGTACTCATTCTTGGCCGTTTATTGTTTTTGGCCGACATTTGTCTTGCTCGTTAAATTCCGACAGCGTCTCTATAAATATTCGTAAATATTCTATAAAAACTGTACACACATCACTGTACAATGATTCTGTTGTCATCGTTATTGGTGTTGTTACTAGTGTTGCTGTTGTTGATGCTGTTTATGATGCTGTTGCTGTTAGTGAGGTTGTTGTTTTGGCTGCTCTTAATGTTGCTGACATTGTGGTTTCTTTTATTGTTGCTGTGCTTTTAGTGATGTTGTTGTTGCTAGTGTTGTTGTTGTGGCTAGTGATGTTGCTGTTGATGCGGTGGTACCCGTTGCTATTTTTTGTTGCTTTTGTTGTTGCTACTACAAGTGATGTTGTTGTTACTGTTGTGGCTAGTGATGTTGTTGTTGTTAGTGATGTTGTTGTTGCTAGTGTTGTTGTTGCTAGTGATGTTGTTGCTAGTGTTGTTGTTGCTAGTGATGTTGTTGTTGTTAGTGTTGTTGTTGTTGCTAGTGTTGTTGCTAGTGATGTTGTTGCTAGTGTTGTTGTTGCTAGTGATGTTGTTGTTGTTAGTGATGTTGTTGCTGCTGTTGTTGTTGTTGCTAGTGATGTTGTTTTTGACGTGGAGGTTGCTGTTGCTGTTGTTACAGTTGCCATTGTTTTTGTTGTCGCTAATAGTGATGATCTTTGTCCCGTCTTGCTAGTGCTGTTGTTATTGATGCAGGGGTTGCGTTGCTAGGGCTGTTGTTGCTATAGCTGTTGCCGTAGCTTTTGTTGTAACTAATGATGTTGTTGTTGTTGCTGCTGCTGCTGCTGTTGTCGCTGTTGCTAGTTATGTTGATTTTGTTGCTAGTGGTGTCGTTATTGTTGTTGATGTGGATAATAACGTGGTATCTTCTGAGTTCCGATACAGGAAATACAATGGTACAAATGTGTGCAAGTGAACCACGAAAGGAAATTTTCCATACTGAGTTAATAGTTATTAGACCTCTTCACCTTGGGCGTAATGTTGTCCCATTTCAGATCACGTGACATTCATTTGAATATTCTTTTTTTGTTTGGGTTGCTTCCATATTCATATATCCTTCGGTGAGTAGCAGAAAAACAAAGAAAGAATACTCATGGGAATGCCACGTGATCTAAAATGGGACAACATTACGCCCAAGGTAAACAGGTTTACAGTTGCAGTGATCAAATAAGCAAGACAAATGTTCCTACCTCTAAAACCACGCATTCACTGTCCGATGCGAGCTGCATTAGTTTGTTTCGCTGGTCTGATGTCAGTGGGTCCTGTGGAGGAAAATAGTTATATTAAGTCTCTAGCTTTCGATGAAAGCACACTAATAATTCGATATTTCCACAACCTCTTTCAGAAAGAAAGGTGATGTGATTTCTGGTGGAATCGTATGATATCTCTTTTTTGTGGAAATTAAAGACGAGATATCATACGATTCAAGTATAGAGCAGATTTCGCATCACTGTGAAAAGTTCCGCGACAAAGTTGTACCGCTCCGCGACCGTGACCGCGCCGCGACTAAGTGGTTTCATTCGGTATCTACAGCAGGCCAGGTTCCGTACCGCCACCGCGACAGTACCGCGCCGTGTCGCGTCACTTTTCACAGTCATACGAAATCTGCTCTATTCAAAGCGTTCAGTCGGTAGCTTCTGCGAAAATAGCACTTACAGTTAAAACCGGTGCATCGCGCCCCACGTTTACAAACATCAAATTATTTTTGGATTTTTTGTTTTTGCTGTTCCGTCAATCAAACTATCTGAGCCAATGAAACTCTTGCCCTGTTTCGCCTAGTGCAGTCAACTGGCTTCCCTCTGGACTAAAACCAGACAACGTCGCGAGGGCAAGAATCTGATTGGCTTATAAGATTTGACTGGCGGAACAGCGCAGGCCAAAAACAAAACGATGTTTTGAAACGCGGGTCGCGACGCAATGATTTTGGCTGTAAAAAGGCGATATCGCAATAGAATCCCATAGCACCATAGTCCGGCGGATTAGCGTAAAAATTGCGCACTTTGGCTAAAGACACCAAACTTTGCATGTCAATAGTTTTTAGTAGTTTATTGAAGATAAGATATGGAGGCACGCTAAATTTTATTCGTAGCGAAAGCTAGAACAGTTTTAATGTGAACCATTGTTTTGCCATTGGCAGCCATCTTTGAATCCTTTGTTATTCATGAGCTCTGCGGCACTTAGTGAAATCTTCTATCGTCCGTGTTTATGGAGTATAGCACAGTACTAGGTAGAAAATATCATGTGAAAGTTTCAGAGACAAGCTTCTTTTTACATATTCGACACATGGTACCAATTATCTTGATATTTTTTAGAATTTGTTGGTCATTCTTGAAACATTTTATCAATCTCAGTCAGGCTATTGTTTTACAATATAAATTATAAACATTCCCAATAAACTGGTCGTGACATTTAATAATCACCTAAAACTCTAAGGAGACGTTCAACCGAAGTCAGTCAAACCAATCCATAGTTCAGAATTAGCAAATGTTGAGCTGCTATGGCTGTGCAGTCTATAGAGAACAACTTGAAAGTTCGCAAAGCTAAGTTCTAAACCTCATTTGAATAACAAAGCATTCAAAATGGCTGCTATTGAGCTAAACAATAGTTCACTCTAAAACCTCCCTAGCTTTCGCTACGAAAGAATTCTAGCGTGCCTCCATATCTACGATTTAAAAATACATTGAAAACTATCACCTGGCAAAAAAATTGGAGCTTTAGCCTAAAATGCGCAATTTCCTCGAAAATTTGCTCTAATCCGCCGGACTACAATTCCTGCGCCCGCGTAAAAGTTTGGCTAACGACGAGTCAGATTGAACGTAGAATAGACCTTTTTCCAAAATGGCCGCCGCAAATTCACATGTCTTAAAATTAAACTGAAAATCAAATACTTGCACTAGAAAGAGTATCCTCACATTAGTAATCCTTTAAATTTTCGTTTTGCCAAATGCCATGTCGGCTGAGAAAGCAGAGTCTGAAATTGAAGCTTTTACAGAGATTTGTATGACTGGGGGTATGACGCATATCCCCAGTCATACAAACGTCTGTAAATTTTCACATTTTTAACTTTTTAAAAATCGATTTGAATTTTCGGCGGCCATTTTGGAAACAGGTATATTCAATGCTTTGGTCGCTAGTGCTTTTCGCATGGCATACCAAGGAATGTCTCACTTACAAGTCACTTGTATTTTAGGTGCACACTCGACATGTAAAGGTTTATGCTAGAAAGAGGAGAAGCCATGAAATATCCCGTGCAATGTCAGCTCGAAAACAACACTACCATACCTTCACTCCTGATAGCTTGACTTCCACTACCTGAAAGCGGTAAACCAATCAGAAACAGTTTGAACTGCTCGCCTTTATTTGGCTTCTTTTTAACTCATGAGAACATGTTATAAATTTCACACTGCCCATGCTCAAAAATCGTATTCGCATTCGTTTGAATTTGAACCGCAACAACTTTCAAGGCCACCCCAGCAAATATTTTTATGTTCATAATTTTACGTTATTTGTGGCGAATTGTAGCGTAGAAAACATTTCTAACCCTTTTCTAATACGTATTTAAGGATTTGAAGTAAAAACATGCGTTTTTCAATGAAAACCGGAAATTTGTGTTACAAATATTGTTGCAAATTTGTAAGGAAATTTGTTTTGGAGGTCTCGGTTGGAGTAGTCGTACTGTAAAAGAATAGCCAATTACTATATTTTACTTGCAAATAGCTTCACGCAGGGAGGCCACGGAGTTGGAGTCGCAATTGTATGTCATTAACGTGTAAACAGAGCCGTGAAGTACGTACCTGAAAGGGGAGGGAGCTGACATGTTCATTGGCTTTGGTGGGTTCCCTGAGTGATGCACCAAGAAGAACCTCAGTGTGCCCATAATCCACGTACTGCACTTCCACCTGGAACAAATATCCAGTCTTAGTCAAATAACACTAGTAGTCTTATCGTCAATGATGCGTTCTGATTGGTTGAGCTACTAGTAGGATATACGTTATAGCCTACTAGTAACGAAAAGTGTCGGATTTAAATGCCAGAAAATGACCAGACCAGAAAACGTTTTTGGCTGAGAGAGCGGAAATCCCTGCTAAAATCACTAAATGTTAACAAAATAAGCTTGTTTTTTGCATACAGACTCCTCATTTGATGGAAAACAAAATATCAAAAATGACCTTTTTCTAATGGATCCGTCTTTGAGATATTAGGCTTCAAACTTTGGTTTCTGTGCCATATTATGGGAGAATTAGTACTTTGATCAGGAATTATGCAAACTTTGGCCTGACATTTGGTCGTCAAAATGCACAGATTTAGTCGCCACATAAACATGGATCTCAGCTGAACTCAGAAAGATGTACCCATACTATTGTACCCATTTTGAAATCACGCGCGCGTTCTGCAATCTGATTGGCTAACAGGAGTGTGATTTTTTCCTTAATAATATACACGCAAAAATTTATCGATTCTCATTGGTCGAGAGTAGTGAAATTTCAATGTAATTTCAGTGCAAAAAAAAATATGCCAGTGCAAAAAGATTTCAGTGCAAGTTACAAATTTCTCGCTTTCTTATTGGCTTATAAAACAATGGATTTTGCGTACGAGCCAATCAAATGCGCGCTAGCTGAGTCACGCCACTCGATTCTGTTGAGCCAGCCAAGATTGAGATCGATTGCATGGAGGGAGAAAATCGGTTTCTTTTCATGAAATTCGTCTTCCGATACTTGTGGAAAGCTAACAGGAGTGTATTTTTCCCCTAAATTGCACCGTGATTAATTATTTTTGCACTCGCACGAGCAGAACGTTCGATTTCTAGCGCGCGCTCCACGTCTAGTTCTGACGTAACGCGTGATTATTATAGCGCGTGGTTATTATAACGCGTGGTTATTATAACGCGTAATTATTATAACGCGTGGTTATTATAACGCGTGATTATTATAACGCGTGGTTATTATAACGCGTGGTTATTATAACGCGTGATTATTATAACGCGAGGTTATTATAACGCGAGGTTATTATAACGCGTGATTATTATAACGCGTGATTATTATAACGCGTGGTTATTATAACGCGTGGTTATTATAACGCGTGGTTATTATAACGCGTGGTTATTATAACGCGTGGTTATTATAACGCGTGGTTATTACTCACAATCTGTCGTTTAACAATGACTTTGTTGCCAAATGGATATAATACCGACCTCGTGTCGTGCAATTTTGGTCTGAAATCATACTTGAAGTCATAATGGCAAACGTACCTTTCTTTCCGCTGACAGAACTTTGGTGATTAAAGCCCGATACCAGGACCCATCCGATGATTTGGCGCAACAAATGTGACCAGCAAATGGCTTCGATATAAACTCTGCTGCCTTGGTTGTCTGAAGATAGGAACGAGAACTTTACGAAAGAATCAGTCATAGCTCAATTCTTACGCGCGCGTTGATTGGCTAAACGCAAGGGAGATTTATAGCGGAAGCCGCTGTTTCACGCTGGGGATTTTTAAACCAATCAGATCCTTGTCCTGTTACGTTCGTGCAGTCGACTGGGTTTTCATTGCGACAGAAAACCAGTCGACTGCACTAGGCGAAACAGGGAAAGGACTTGATTGGCTTAGAAGGTTTAGTTGGAGGAATAGAAAATCCCCAAATCCCAAACGCTTGTCAAAATTTGAAAATACATGCGCAAAACAACGGGCTTCGTTGTAACGTGGAATTCAATGGTTGAAAGCTGAATTCGTCAAAACACAGGTTACATCATTTCACTAAAATAATATAGTCTTTGCCATAGTTAGTAGTGTCCCCTCTACTAACTATGGTCTTTGCTATAGGATTCAAGACAAATTCATCACTCGGCTCGTAAGTTCCACGTTAAATTTCGCTCTCAGCCGCGCGCTAAAAGAACCAATGAAAACACCGTTTGGCTGTGCGCGTAAAACCGTTTGGTTCGTGCGCGCGCTGTTTCTGTTTTTATTTCTGCCTTTTTGTCGGCTAGGCCGCGTGAGTCCACAACAATTTGACCACGTTATTACGTCATTCCGTGGTATATGAGAGGACATAGCATGGGAAATCAGAGGGCATTCGTTAATCACCCAACGTGTGCAACGTACTCTACCATAGCGGATGAGAATGAGGCTACTCTCCACAGGGTACCCGACTAACCTTACTTAGACCATGATAAGCGTGACGTTGATCAGACGCAGAGGTAGGAAGTGCTAACGTACTCTACCGTAGCGGATGACAATCAGGCTACTCTCCACAGGGTACCCGACTAACCTTACTTAGACCATGATAAGCGTGACGTTGATCAGACGCAGAGGTAGGAAGTGCTAACGTACTCTACCGTAGCGGATGAGAATTAGGCTACTCTCCACAGGGTACCCGACTAACTTGCTTAGGTCATGATAAGCGCATTGATCAGACGTGAAGGTAGGAAGTGCTAACATACTCTACCGTAGCGGATGAGAATCAGGCTACGGCAGATTTCGTATGACTGTGAAAAATGCCGCGAAAGAGTTGTTCCGCGGCGCGACCGTGACCGTACGGCGACTACACAGTTTCATTAAGTATCTATAGCAGACCAGGTTCCGTACCGCCACCGCGACAGTACCGCGCCGTGTCACGGCACTTTTCACAGTCATACGAAATCTGATCTAGAGAGAAGCATGAGTACCTTTGAGTAGTGGTCCGTGATGTCAGTCATGAGCTCCTCTAATCTGGTCAGACCAGCACCGGGGATTTGTACAAACAGACTGTCAGACTCCGATACATAAACTAGAATGACAGTCGTCTCTTGCCCCACCTGCAATAGATAAAGAACAGTACTTTATCGTCACTGTATACTCAATACCGCGTCACGGGATTAAGTTATGGGAGGTAACCGCGACTGCCGGCAATGAGCGCGCGAAGAGGGTACGGTGACATCGAACGCCACCAGGGGAGGTGGGGAGAGTGAATTTCTAAAGTCGTCCCGGCGGCAGCTTCCGACGAAGTGCTTTGAAAGACCTGGGTGGGGCATCATTTGCAGTGCACGTGGTTTAAAAGAAGCATATTTGATTAAGAACTTAATCTCCGTGTGACGCTCTCATTATATATGCAGTGAGAATTGTTAAACGTACAGGCGCACTCCAAGTAATGTGAGAGGGAAGCAGGGTTCCAACGTTTTCACGTATTCAAAATTCCAGGACTTTCAAGGACATTTGAAAATATTTAATGACATACAAGAGGGCATTTACCTTTGGTAAGGCAGGTCGGAGATCTTCATCAGGGATGATCAGCGAGCGCACGAGGTCATTAATATTCACGTCAGCATCAGAGGTGGTGTCGTACAGCTCGACAGAGATCACAGGCCCAGTGCTGAGGGGACAGACAATAAATATAAGGACGAAAATAAGGAAACTTACACCACGCCATGGAGAATACAGCAAATCAGAATGCAGGAAAGCCGTTTTATACATGGCATTATTATATGGCATCCATAGTACGTGCGTTCGGATTGGTCGGGCCGTCTTTTTCCGTATCCGGACCGCCTCTTGTTGTTTGTGTTTCCGGTCATTCTCTTGCGTGAAATTTGAAAATTGATTGAGAAAAAAAAAATTGAGAAATTTGAAAATTGATTTAAAAAGAGAAAAATACTTTCAGATATTACTATTTCTTTCGGAAAAATACATTTCATTACATATTCCTTTAATGAGTTAAACAATAGACTGTGAGGTCACGGCTAATCACTATCCTCACCGGAAGTGAGCTCCTGCTCACCCGCATACGCACCCGCAAAAAAGAGGGTAATTCGGCCCCGCCTATACTACTACTATCGCAGCCTTATAATATTTATGGGTTAGAGACTTGTTTGAGTGTTTTGTTGACACGCGTTTTAAAATCAAGAAAGATTTGCACTTCCAGTGAATACTGCACGATTTTTATGCGTTATTACCAATAACGCATTTTGTCCGCGCATTTTGTCCAGTGAACGAAGATTGTATATTAATGCGTAATAATGATGTGGAACTCACCTGTCTATTTTGTCCAGTGAACGAAGATTGAATATTAATGCGTAATAATGACGTGGAACTCACCTGTCTATGATCTCTGCCACGAGTTGCTTGCCAAGAATAAGATGCTTTAGCTTCTCCAGAACCTCAGGGTTTCTGCTTCTCGGAATACCATACAGAGCAATAGTAAATGCCTGAAGAATAAGTGAAGGTGGTTAAGTGAAATATCAAGGTATTTCAAACTTACGGAGGAGGTATTTTGTTCAGTAGGCAAGCCGTGCAAAATCCCACATAAACTCTGCAAACTTTGACATTCTGCTGGTAAGAAGGCCAAAAAGTAAATATGTTGACCTTTCTTGTCACCAATGCAGTCATCAAGAGTTTACTGTCTGGCAAAGATTGAGGTCACATTACTCTAGTCCACAAGCGAAACCTATGAACATAGAGACGGTTCACAGGTATAAGATATGGACATGTTACTGAACAAGCAACTTTTCTTTTCTATTTCTTGTCATACCGTCGGTTGCATCTACCCGTCTACACACACGCAAAAGACATGTTCTGTCGGCAATGAAACTTCAAAATGTTGACAGTGAAACCTTTAATGTTTTGAGGGAAAAGTTTTTTACGTTTTTGTCACAATATTCCGCAATTTCGTTTCAAGAACAATTGTTGAAAAAGGCTAATATTCTGGTAGCTTCATAGTTTTTATGGTCAGGAAGTAATATTAAAGCAACTGAACTGTTTACATTTTCCACTCACGAGCGTCACCAAAGCATCACGCATGGGAGGGCAAACTTTGAAGATTCGCGTGCCGACTGAACATGTTTTTGTCGAGCGTGTAGACGGGTAGATTCAACCGACGGTAGTCTTTTTCCGAATTCTTATACATGATAACTACTTCAATGTTATTCTTTGTGCCTAAAGAAGATATTGTTGACAAGCCCTGTAAGTTATTGGGCCTAGTAAAAGAGAAGCGATAACGAAGACAAATTCAAATAGATCTTAATTTAATTTTCCTGGAAAGGCAGATCTAAGAAACTGACAGTGATGAAGACAAATTCAAATAGATCTTACAATTCAATTTTACATGGAAAGGCAGATCTAAGAAACTGGCAGTGATGAAGAAGACAAATTAAAATAGATCTTATAATTTAATTTTACCTGGAAAGGCATATCTAAGAACCTGACAGCGATGAAGAAGACAAATTCAATTAGATCTTATAATTTAATTTTACCTGGAAAGGCAAATCTAAGAACCTGGCCGGCAGGGCTTTCAGTTCTGCCAGAGGAGCATTCTTGATATCACCATAGTCTACAAACTCTAGCTGTGCCTGGTCATCTGTGATGCTGATGACACGAACACGGTACCACTGCTCGTCTGTGTGGAGCTGTTTGGTACATATAGCGCACAGGTCTCCCACTTTGGCTTGGAAATCTAAAGGACACACCAGCAAACCAGTTACTGCGATTTTCATAACTCCCACTTGACATTTCGGAACGCCAAACTGCGTTTTGGCTTCCGTCAATCAAACCTTTTTATCGTCATTCATTCCATTTGCTGCTTCAAAATAGCTTGGCTATTCTCCATTAAAATATCAATTTTTGCACAACTGTCAACAGGCGTGAATGGCAAGCGCTCTCTGTTTGAATTTTCATCGATGGTCATTTGCGAGACGAAAGATCAAGGCTTTTAAGGTCCTGAGTTCGATAGCTACGGCTGCTGGTGTGGTTTAGGTGGCGGAGAAAAAAGTTCTTGATGAAATAGATGAGTGAGTATTGCCCGGGAAAGTTTCTCTCCTTTTTTAACTCGTGGGTTACTATGGTAACCCCGAGTTGTAGTGGGGACCCGATGTCACTCACTCCGGTGTAAACTTTTTACATTAGCATAATTAGCATAATTGATTATTTGTTTAGTTATGTGTTCATTTTACCTACCCCTCCCTCGAAACATTCGTTTATCTTTTCGCTCCCACATCCACTTTGCCGTGGGTCACCCATCCAAATACTAACCCTGCCGGATCGTGCTTAACTTTAAAAGATTGCCCGAGTCACGCGCTTACCAACTGCGCCACGGGGACTTCGTGACGTAATCACTCAGGAAAAACTGATTTATGTGTGTCAAACGTCCCAGCGCAGGTTCTCTGTCTCATAATCTCTCACAAGTTCACTGTGTTTTGAACGGCTTAAAATTAATCTTAAGTTGACTATGTACGAATTCGAACAATATTCGACCGATGTGTATGCTCTCATGACCGTGAGATACGAATCTCCGATGTGAATGCTCATGAACGTGAGATACGAATCTCCCAAACTTCGCCGGCAAACTTCAGGTTCACTCAGTTCACTGTCTCGCAAGTTAACTGTTCACTGGACTTATATCTTCCCTAAAGCCGAAAATCACGACTTTTACTCATCGAACATTGTTGTTGTGATGCTAATGTCTTTGCCAATGAATCGTATCCCGTCAACGGTTTCAGTTCGCGGCTTGAAATTACTCTTACTACGAGACTCGTGTTTTAAAGTGCCGAGAATCTGCCAGCTGCCGCACTCTCGCCACTGTTGTCACGCCGAAGGTTATAAAATATTTTTTGGAATCTTAGTAGTGGTTATGACTCATTATTATCACTACGCGCGGTACTCTGACAGGAATTAAGAAGCGATTCATCGCCAAATCACACCGGTGAGCAGAAACCTCAACAACAACAAGCTTAGTCTCATGTTCGAAGCGAAGGCGAACAAGTTGTTTACTAGAAAAAGAAAATATTGTGGAACCGAAACATAAACTCGCTATCAGTCTGGGAAACAAGTGAAACAGTACTTAATTCGACAACCACGGACAGAACACCGACGAAAAATGGAGGGCTACGGAGATATTGGTTGAATTTATCTGTTTTTTTTTTTTTGGTGTGCTTTCGTTTCGAGGACGGGAGGGATGGCGAGAGCTGACTAGAAGTAACTAAGCCTACAAAAAAGCAGTTAAAAAACATTTGCCATGTTTTCATTTGTATTCCCTTTTGGGATTCTTATTACCCTGCTAGCAGAGTAGATTTTTTTGTGCTTTTAAAAGTTGTGATTCTTTTTGTTTCATGTATTAACCTAAGTTTGTATCTCAACGGGCGAAATAATTGTGAACGATACGATTTTTTTGCCTTTATCTAAGCTTACAGTATTCAATTAGGCTGGACGAACACTATCATGCTTGTATTATTTGGCCTTGTGTAGTGATAATAATGATAATAACATGATTTTTGTCGGGCATATAGTTGATTTGTGTCCCTCGTAGCATGCTACTCGGGCCCCAGACGTCCGCGGAGTTCAACCTTGAGGTCAACACATTTCTTCTTTTTCTTTTTTAAAATCCTTTAGATAAAAAAAAAACGATGTTCTCGAGAACAATATTGAAATACTTTGAGGCCGGGTTTTTTTTCACTTTCAAGGAAAAATCCAGCTTTCAAAATCGCGCCAAAAGTTGGGAGCACTGAAGCTCCAATTAGCTCATACATTTACTGTGGATTGAAAACGCCCGATTTTAATATTCAGCAATAATTAATTTTTAACTCTGCTGGATTCAAAATGTAAAAATTGGAACTGGCTTATACCCGTCCGTTTCCACAGACAGAATGTTATTTTTTCCCGGGGGGATGGGGGGGGGGGGGGTTCTCCCATGTTTTTGGGGCGGGGGTGCTCGTCGGGAACTTCTATTTTACCCCCAAAAGGTACCAACAAGACGATTTTTCCCTCGTAATTTTCTCTTGTATTTTTTGAGAGCGAAAATACGTCTGAATTCAGGCTTCAGACAAGCGTGATTTGCTAGAACGGACCCCTAACTGGTACCCATCTTTAAAAATTTAAAGTTTTCAAATTTTACCCCTCAAAGGCACTACGACGAGCACCCCCCGCCCCAAAAATATTGGAGTCCCCCCCCACCCCCTGGATTTTTTCCGGGAAATTTCATTTTTTTTAATGAGCAACCCCACCTATTCAATATGAGAGCCTTCCCCGCCCTGTCCTCTTCACTCTTCATTACCCACGAGTTGGCGATAGCTATAGCTTTGATTTACTCCGTTGGTGCACTGCAATTTTCATAATTCTGCGAACTCCCACTTGACATTTCCGAACGCCAAACTGCGTTTTGGCTTCCGTCAATCAAACCTTTTAAGTCAAGTCCACGCATGCTTTCTGAGTTTGGTTTGCATTTTACAGTGAAAATTTGTGTTTTGAAGCCTAGCTAGCCCCTATCAGTCCACAAAAGATCTATCAAAGCCTGCGTGAAATAACCTAGAGCTGTTCACTCGTTTGATTGACGGAAGCCAAACGCAGTTTGTTGGTCGGTGCAGAATTATTCATACTTCATCTTGCGTCCATTAGTATTTTCCTTTTCGTATTCAATTCAAATAGCCATAGTTGATGTTTAGATATCCTGAGCAATTATCTCTTGGAAAAAATCATAACAGATTCAACGAGAATATTCGCAAAACCGGCTTTCAATTCGGAAATGAAAACCAAGATGGCGGCCAAACCTATTGGCTTGCGTTATGACGTCATTAGAGTACATCAATCCTAATGTCTGTAGTATCTTGTCTGCGTACTCTTAGCCAATCAGAACCGAGATAGTGGCATGGCTGAATAATAATTGTATTTACCTCTTGTTGCCACCCAATTCAGATCATGTGATGATTCTTTTGGGTGATTGCAATTGTCCAATTTTTCTCACTCGGCCGAGTGTAGGTGCAGAACTAACAAAAGTATCCATCCAAAGGAATCATCACATGATCTGAATCGGGTGGCAACACCGTTAGCCGATTTTCAGGGGATCACCCTACCTTCCAAGTTGTCGTCATAGTAACTCTTCATGCTGATTTCCATTGCCAGCAACTTGTCCTAAGAGAAAGAAGAAAGCTTACAATGTATTATTCGTGCGCAGTGAACTTGCGGTTAGAAATGCTTTATGCGAAAACCTTAAAACGCAACAGCGCGACGTGTCGGTTATTGACGTCATTGATTATTTGTCACTTGCCGCTAACCCATGGTTAAGAGCACAGAATATGTTGAACAGAATATGTTGACCTCTCTTGTCACCAGTGCAGTCACCAAGAGTTTACTGTCTGGCAAAGATTGAGGTCACACTACTTTAGTCCACAAGCGAAACCTATAAACATAGAGACGGTTCACAGGTATAAGATATGGACCGGTTACTAATCCAGTAAGCTTGTCTTAGTTTTGAATCAACCCTATGGGAATAGCAAAATCATTTCGCGTAGCATCCATGTTGGTTGAACTTTCTGAAGTGCCACCGGGATTATTTTATAGAATTTCATTTAAAAAAGACGTGACACAGCCTTCAGGTTTGCTATGACCTGTGGTTCTTTCCATTTGCCACAAATGTTCGGTAATATCGGTAGAAAATCAAATGGAAAGCGTCATTCCCGGGAAGTTTTTCGGAAATTTGGACAGCCTTTTAAGCTTGCCAAAGACAACAGCCGGTAGAACGTGTCTGTCAAGTTTGCTTTAGCAGGTAGAACGTGTCTGTCAGGTTTGCTATAGCCGGTAGAACCTGTCTGTCAGGTTTGCTATAGCCGGTAGAACGTGTCTGTCAGGTTTGATGTCGCCTGCACAACTTACAGAGTAGTCCTCGCCATAGAGCATGACGCTAATGTTCTCGGGGTTCTGGATGGTGGAGATGACAAGGTCAATGTACTCCTCATCCGGGACAACAACTCTTTCTGGAACAGTAACAAGGCAGCAGTTTGTTGGCACAAACTAAGCCCATACAGACTCGTATCTAGTCACTAAGTCAAGGATCGCTGCGTCGCTGCTCTATAGTAGAAACGTCGCGGAGCGTAGGGGACTATGGGAAGGATTAGCGAGGTGGACGAGCGAGGCGGACGAGTCTACAATCCATTGCGCCCCTTGCGAATCTTTCCAACAACCCCCTGCGCTCCGCTAATCTTTCCCATGATCCCCTGCGTTCCTAGACTTTTCTACACAGCGACTGGGTACGAGTCTGAAACCCAATATTTCTTAGGATGACTGATGAAAATGGATAGGTTATTTGGTTTTACCAGAAACATATAAATTTGTTTGAAACATGTAACGGCGAACCAAGCTGTGAATTATTCGAGATGAATTTATGACCATATTTGGTCAATAATGAACTCTCGACTGCTAACCCAAGTAGGTTTTCTCTTCATAATATTTCATTTTTCGCTCATATAAAGTAGAGCAACAGTGGTAAGTGTGATATACTAACATTTAACATCTTGAAGTCTTACAAACACATTATTTTCAAAATCTGTTCAATTGTTTATTCTGTGAATATTCCGCAGCTTGGCACTAAAGTAATGTTTGTTACACGTTTCAACTCACTTATATGTTTCTGGCTTTACATCATTCATCCGAGACATTTTTACATTTCAACAGATAATAAAGCATATGACGAAATCCTCTGATCACACTCAGATCCCGTTCACACGAGACCGGTACAATTCTGGTACGGTACCGTCGCGCGTTCACACAGGACCTGCGGTACCGGTCCGATTTTGGCACGGCCAGGCGTGCACGGTCCCGTGTGAACACAGCTGCAAAACGTGCCAGAATTGTACCGGTACCGTATGAACAGGAAGTACCGTACCAGAATTGTACCGGTCTCGTGTGATGGGGGTCCCAGATCTGTTTTCACAAGTGTAACATGAAGAGGATATTATTCTACGATGGCAAAAAACGTGTGTACTACATCAACCTTACCTGGAATTTTGATTATCTCTTGATCTTTCTGCAGGGAGCGCGACCTCAAAAATGGCTTGGCAGACTTTTTACGGGCCGATGTCGAGCTAATAAGAAATGCGTTACCATTATGAGGCACATTTCTACCATCACTATAACCATTTAGTACTTCTTTTCCGACCTCAAAACGTGCAACAATATTGACACAAAATAATATACAAAAACATTCCTCTAACTGAAAGTGTCTATAATATGAAATTGAAATATTTTAGAACTAAGGCTCAGCCACTCGTTAGAGGGTCGTCCAGCTCTTATTAAAATAAGTTCACGAACAAAGAACGAGAACATTCATTATTTGTCACACTGAAGGGAAAATAATAATAACAAAAAAAATTGCTGATGTTTTCAGTGCAATTCTAAGCTGCACTGTCGTACCATCACTACCTGGTCTGGGTGTTGTCCTCATCAGCTGCACTGGACAGAGAGGAGGTGGATGATGTCCGAGATGGTACTGATGTTGGGCTGGTCTCAGCAGCATCCATCTGTATAAGAAAATAACCAGTATTTGTGTGGTAAGAAAATGAAAACTTTCACAACTGACTGCAGCAGTCCATGCTTATTAGCGTGGGTATTTCCAGCTCTGGAGCACGCAGATAGTTTGGATAGCGGATCCATTGTGTTAGACTGCTAGCAGCCCCTACTTTGGCGCTTCCCCAGAGAAGGGGCTGACAGCAGTCTACACTCGCTTGCGGCTTCGGCGCTCCTCTGCCGTTCGTCGGGGGTTCACGCGCACTTCTTTGGGGGTGCGCCAAAGTAGGGGCTGCTAACAGTCTACCGTTGTGTACGCTCCCTATTCAAGAGACACGCCGCTAAGTTAGTTATTCAACCCAACCGACACGCAACGTAGCTTAATCGATAACCAACACCTATGGAGAAAAGGTGTTGGTCCGCTCTTCATTTAAAAGAGGAAAAACATCTCATACATATCGTTAAGCAAAAACTAACAGTATTTGGGACTAGAGTAGTGTGGCTGGAGTAGCAGTATAAAGTCTCATTTTCAGAGTCGATTGGTGAAGGTTTGCAAACTGAATAACGAGCCCATTTCAATCGATTTATTACGCACAATAACTCGTCAAATAGAGTTTTCCACAGTAATACTGATGTACACTATCCTATCGCCCGTGTTTCCCCTTCCTTTTTCAATGTTGTTTTCTTGGCTGGAGTTCCTGAAACTTAAAGGACCAACATCGATTCTGGGGAAAGGGCAGCAATGTCTGCTTATAAATCATGCATTGCAACGAGAGTAAATTCACATTTTGTACAAGATTGTAGCAAATCGTTGGTTCACCTACAGTACCTGGGGTCGTGTATCTGTCTCTGAGGGTGGGGGAGGTTTTGTCGGCACAGCAGGAGTGGAGACCGGTGTGCTGGGTTCCCTGTGCTCTGTTCTCGTGTTCAAGGCTTCGTCCAGAAGTAGCCTGTGTATCTCTTTGTTATCCAGCGTTAATAACTTAACTAACAACAACTCCCCTATAACAAACCGAGGCAAGAAGGCTTTGTATGCAAATGTATGAATATGCAATTGTTCACACAGAGTCCTTATTTAAACTACAAAATTTTCAATGTTGAATTAAAAATTGCATTTTTGGATTGAAAATGGAATAATGAATTCAATATTCAACTCTAGGAGGGCACGTTTCATGTCTTTTGACTGTAACTTGTAGTTCCTCTTAAAAACCTCCCAGCTCCGCGCCTGTGTCAGAATTGGCTTGGCAAGGAAACTAACTTGTTGCTTTGAAGCTACGAAATTTGCATGACGGCCGTAAGTTCTTCTTTTGAAGCCATTCTCTTACCCAGAGCTCCCCGGCTCGTCTCCTCACGGGGGAGGCTCTGGTGACATCCATTTGAGGACCTATGCTGATTGGCTGGTTTTGAACGTTGGTGCGTGCGCAGAAAGATCTTTCTCTCAACGGCTCTGTATCAGATCTCGCGCATGCGTCATGAGGAGACGAGCCGGGGAGTTCTGGGTACGAGAATGTTTTGAAGCCGGCTACTTTTTTTTTCGGAGTAAAACCTAAAAATCGAGCATGGAGCATGCGCAAGTGTGAAGATATCATGGTTTGATGGGGGAGATCACCCGGTATTTCATGTGTGTTTGATATAACAAACCCAAAATACCATAAAACATACCTCTCCTTTCCATTACAGTAGCTTTAACAACAACATCCAGAGTTAACTCTTTAAAACGCTGTAAAGATTGCTCCATAGTAGGCCCATCTTGGGGTATTGATTCTACGCCATCTAATGAGCAATGGATAGCCATCACAGGCTGAGCGGCATGAACCTCTTTCAAATGCCGTAATCTCGCTGTAGGTAGATATTCATGGTTGCCGTAATCAACATACAGGACCTTCACAGTAAGAGTGTCTTTATTTTCCACAACCTCCATCACTTGCGCCCTGTACCAGGACTCATCCTCGGTGAATTTTGCCACACAAAACATCCCTGTTGTTGGGCTGGGCACTTCTAAGGAGTTCTGCTGGTTATGGGGAAAATGTTCATCAAAATCAACATGCTTCAGAGAGAATGTTTTTAGTGATTTGAGCAACTGTGACCAAAATTTGGTAACCGGGAAGCATGAAACATTTGACTTTATTTTAGCAACTTTTGAACGGTTTGCATGCAAGTTAACTATAGTACCCAACTTGTGTTAGTTCTGTTCAGAAATCTTTATGGCAAACTAGGAAATACATTTTAAAGTTTATATAACTATAGGGATTTGTATAGAATTCCAGTTGATATGAAATTTTCCTATTATAGTACTCCAGATGGTGAAATTCATGATGGAAAGAAACAAAATGTTTACCACATGTTTTTCTTCCAAAACAAACCAAAGTTTGTTAGCAGGGTTCTGAAAGTTCTTTGAGTATCTGGATTGGCCACTTTATGTCAAAACTGCTCAAAATCCTGGTAAATCTCTATTTATAATACTTTAAATTAAAGGGGCTCTCGCACGCTTGCTGACCACTTCTCTAAGAAGAAAATAGCTCGAATCGCAATCCAATTCCATCCTCTTGATAACAGGTCAAACAACCTAGAATTGCACTTGAAAGGTTTTCTATTAATCTGGAGGATTATTTTGAATACCACGGGCAAATGTACATGTGTTTTACGGTTACAGTTTTACTTATTTTATGTCCACGGTGGACGAATATTAAGCGTGCGAGAGCCCCTTTAAATGTCAGAGCAAAGACTAGCAACCAAACAGTACTGAAAAGATTGATATACCTAAGTGTGACCGATTCTTTCTGTTAAGGTACCGGTAATGTAAGGCAATCTTTTACACTTATGGTGATAACTTTACTTGGAGTAAAGCTCAGGTATCTAAGGCTTATGGTATCCATGAGAACAAAACCACTATAATGTGGAACTACTATACCTCACAGTCAGTCAGGAGTTGATTTTGTAGGTTTTCTAGCTTGTCCTCACAACTTTTGTATTGCACATAGAAGTCATACAGGCTGTTAACGTGACTGACATAGACATCCACAGTTGAACTGTAAAAATATTAACAACATTTGGTACCAATATTCCAAATGTAAAAATCCACATTAGAAGCAACATAATCAATATTAACAAAGTATGACAAGCCAATTATGGCTTAGGGTTGGTGGGAGTGGATGGGGTGATGGTGGCAATCAGACCTGTAACAAAGGCAGGGTGGAGGAGGGGGGGATTTCTGAGAGTACTACATTTATGTTGATTTGAGCAAATTACAGGGAGAAAGGGCCTCCACAAATACCTTCCATGTGGCAACAGCTCTGCCAGTTACAGGTACATACCAGGACATAACATTGGACTCAGCATTTTCAAGTGCAAACTTTAACTATATTACCTGTATAACCAGGCTCTCTCTATTTTTGACCCAGAAATCATGGACATGGTGCTCCATCTGCCCCTTGTGCAACTTGGCCAGAGGCCTAGCCGTACCTGTCACTTGCTGTTCTTTTGAGTATTTATTATATTTTTATTGATAGTTAATGTAAAGAGGCCACAGTAATTGGGCTGAAGCTGTTGTGGCGCCCAGCCAGCTATGCATTGTTCTCTTCCTGTGTGTATTGTTTTCGTTGTTGTTAATTAATTTGTCTGTAAAGCTAAGCAAATAAATAAATAAATAACAATTTTTCTAACCTTATATCAGGAACTCTTGATCTCAGGTAAAACAGCTCTATTTTGGCTTCAGCAACAGGTTCTACCATGATAAAGAGTTTGGTGATCAGGAATCAATATTTTTGTCAAGAGATGCAGTGCAGGCTCTATGTTTATTCATGCTGTTAGCATTATTGCAGTCATCAAGAAATGGTGCGCTTTTATGAGAAATCTTGTCAAGAAGCATATGTTTTCATAGTAAGTTTCTTCAGTATATTAGAACGTTTTACCGTAACTGGGGTTTGCTATGCTAATGAGATTGCAAAATGCTAATGAGCTGGTTTGTCTGCTAAGCGCGCTAAAGGTCGGTAGAACGAGGAATCCACCTTAAAAGTTATTCTAAAACTCAAGGAAAAATGCGTTAGACATGTAACCCTTTGTGTGATTTTGGACTTTCTTCCCGTTTTAGCCAATTAGGCGAACATGAGCAGAGCACGCTGTAATCCACACGCTGCGAAACGTGAAAACTCAATTTGCAAAAGCTCAATTTGCTCGCTCAAATAAAAATTTGCTGTGATCAACACAAACTACTAATTGGATTCCGAAGGCGCGGGTAGTTTTGAATTTGTCGAGATTTGTTTTCAAAGGAAGTACTGAGTCGATTTTCTTGACATTTTCTTTTGGAATAAAAAAGTTTACAAGTCAAGCTAGTTCTGCAAAGGTGATTTATTTTTTAAACAATTATGAAATTCTTTATTGACAATTCGTTTAGAAGAAAACTCACTTCAGCTGTAAACACGTATAAACATTATTTTCACTGTTTCATGACCCAATGGCACTTTCTAGCGATACATTCGTAAAGTTCTCAGTTAATTAAAACTGCAATGAAAATTTTCATATCGCAAAGGTAAAGTTATTGCCGATGTGATATCGATGGCTTTTGAAATTACCTATTCCAGTTTATTACGTGTGGACAAAAAACTTTCAGTCTAACTTTAACATCAAAAAATTCGCTTAATATCAGACGTTTCCAGCGTTCTTCACTAGTTTTTCTTGTCTAGGTATCCGTCGACCTTGTCGAGAAGCTTGTCAACTTTAGCCAAAGTTTTGACTGCCGTTGCGCACATGTCTTTGTGCGCTAATTGTGCCTCGGTTGCAATGTCAATCTTTCGCTTTTTTGTTTTGTTGTCGCCATCCACACCAGCTGAATCCGATGCTGCCTCGTCGTCAGAGGAGAACACAAAGTTTCGCTGTATCTTCTCCTTGACAGCCTGCTGCCTGCGCTGAGTGGGCGTCCTTTTTTCGGCATATTTCATTGTCGTATGTAAAGGCTTCGATTCAACAGCTGGGACAGGGGTAGCGAGGGAGTCCTTGAGAATGTTTTTCATTCTTGTTGTTAGTCGCTGGCTGTCACATTCTAGATATAGCTGCACAACATGATGTGGCAGCCTTCCATCTACGACTCTCTGCCTAGCGTATTCCACAATCTTTTCCCATTCCTTATTGTTGCATTGGCTGTAGCACTTTAAGACAAATGCGCACTCAGCTTCGCCAATATCAGCACGCCTTCGCTCTTTGACTAATTAAGAAGAAAAGGAAGCGAACTAGTTAGTCAGAATTTCATACAACAAGCAAATACCAAAGCCATCCATGGCATACCAATTTGTATGTTACCTTGTATGCTTGATAATTGCCCAATCTTTTCCATCTTGAGCTAACTTGACAACGCACTCGAGATTCCTGACACGTAATATTTTATTCAATGTTCTTTTGAGGTTGTGCGCCTGAAATATATCACAGGCCGCTGTTTAATTGAGCAATATTATACCACCCTCTAGGCCGATTCTAGGTAATTTTACAAAGAACACGCGTCGAAAGATGGATATAGAAGAAATAAGACTAGTCCTCCTCCAATTGTTAGCCTTTTTGCTTCTTTTGACAGCTACTGCACCGCCTTTGCTAATAGATAACGTTCCTTTAAATCAGCGACTGTTCCCTGATTTCCGCGGTAGTGGCTTTCAAGGGAGAGATGTATTTTCTCTCACATCCCAACAGCCCTGGTTGTTTTGGCGAAACACCGGTGAAACACCAGAATCCTTCATGGAGCTCGTAACAGATCTGTCTCCTGCCCTACTCCATCTGACGAGGGACGGAAATCCACGCCAGCGGCTGCGACGTTCCCAGCTAAGCATTGTCAATCAATTGCTCTTAGTTCTTATGTGGCTGCGGCAATACCTACACGTGGAGAACTTGGCACTTTGGTTTGACATTGACGTAACAACTGTGTCACAAATTATCTACCGAGCGATACCTGAAATCTGGAGGTACTTCCATAACCAAATCCGTTGGCCAAACGTACATGAGTGGGGTAACATGATGGGTAATTGGCCCGAATTTCCATATGCCGTGGGGTCGATAGACACAACACCTCACGAGATTTATCGGCCCATAACAGAAGCCCAGCGTTTATTTTATAGCGGCCACCGCCATTACCATTGTATGAATACCCAACTGATTGTAGACAACGAAGGTCACCTCCGTTTTGTTCAGGCAGGCTTCCTGGGAAGCACCCACGATGCCACCTCGTATCGGTTGCTCACTCCAATCGGCCCTGGATTTGCACTGGACCTACCACCTGGGGCAAGGTTACTGGCGGACAGGGCGTACCCCGACGGTGCCCCGCTGATGACGGCAGTCCGTGCCCATCAGATGCATCTTCTAACCCCTCCAGAGAGAATTAGAGCGCGGCGATTCAATAGGTGCCTTGCCAGACGCCGCATCAAGGTAGAACACGTTTTCAAAGAAATGAAGACATATCGGGCTATAGGACGGATTTGGAGGCACCCAAGATGGCTGCTGCCTGTGTGTGTGGAGCTGGCAGCGTTCCTCGCGGAAAGGAGGGTGCGCCTGTTTCACGACATATAGGCAATGCGAGAATGAAACCCTTGGGACAACTAGAACAGTCATGACTCGCGGGAGATGCAACCCACAGTGTTTATTTTGATCTCTGTCACTGCGTACTTATTTTACTATTAGCTAAATCATTTAGTTTTACACATACGAAAACAATAATTATATTACCGTGGCGGAACTTCAAAGCCAAAATAAGCAATAAATATACAGCGAAACTATCAACTTGAGTGCCCAGCGAATTACTTTTGTAATCAGATGATCCCCCTAAACATCATAGTCTCAAAGTGCCCCCCCCCCCCCCCATACGTGGTATACTCCCGTTTTCGTCGTTTTGTATTGCCTTGAAAAAAGCATCAACATTTAGTAGACAAAAACTTGCGATGTTATACCCCCTCCCCACCCCCAAGACGATAAAGGTGACCGGTCTTACTTAGCAAATCAAACTTGTATCGCGCGTGTTATATTTTTCCACGGATTTTTTTACTTATATCAAAGAGATGAAGCTGCAAACAGTAAAAAATGGAAACACGGTTCAAAAGAAAATGTGCCTCTCAGATGAAGAGGTAATTACAGTCTTGGGCATGCACGCTCTAAAACAAATGCGTCGATCTTATTCCGTAAAAGCAAGAAAAACTAGTCCGACGATTTCTCCAAAAATCTTATTGTTATGATTTTCGTTTTACTAAAGCAGGACATCTAAAAAAAGACGATTATTTGCGGAAAGGATCGAAATCGACTCAGTACAAATTTGCTTCATTAAAAGAAAATTTAAAATTACACCCGCCGTTCTGGATCCTAATTAGCAGACGGAAGTTTTAAGTCACAGATTTTATTGTTGGTCAAAACAAACTTTTTCGCGTAGTTGCAGCACAGGCAATGTAACCAGAACTGATCGTGTATTTGCGGACAAAAAGAAATACACGACAAACTGGTGTGTCTATATACGAGAATTTATTTCAGCAAGAGAAAGTAATTTTCATTTGAGTCTTCGTGCTTCGCAGAGCTTGGATTTTGCCGCGTGTTCAGTTCGTGTTCGACTAAAACAGGAAGGAATTCCAAGATCACTACAAATAATTGTGAAGTTTACAAAATAGAAGTCTACAGCATTTTTCCTAGAGTTTTGGAATTAGAAAAACGTTTTCAGGTGAACTTCTTGTGCTACAGACCTCTGACGCGCTTAGCAGACAAACTAGCTCATTAGCATTTTACAATCTCATTAGCATAGCAAACCCCACTTACGGTGAAACGTTCTATTAAAAGTGTAAGTGATACTTAGCATGGCAATTGACAAATCAGTAGCAAATCTTTGTGTTCTTAAATGTTCCCACGTAACCTTGGTAGTGCACTCCCCTTGCCTCCAAAAATAACTTAACCCAAGTTTGGTCACCTAGCGATGTTGTCTTCTTGAGATATTGACTTTTCTAGTTTTGATGACGTCATCAATGACGTCATGTCACGTGACCTTGGTTGTGCACCCCTGTTGCCTCCATAATAACTTTACCCAAGTTTGGTCACCTAGCGATGTTGCCTTCTCGAGATATTGACTTTTCTAGTTTTGATGGCCTCATCGATGACGTCATGTCACGTGACCCTGGTAGTGCACCCCCGTTGCCTCCAAAATAACTTTACCCAAGTTTGGTCACCTAGCGATGTTGCCTTTGAGATATTGACTTTTCTACTTTTGATGACATCATTCCGGACGAACGGACGGACGGACGCACAAACCGGAAGTCCATGACAGAATCGTTTGATGCATATACACTTTTGTTTTGTTCCTTTTTCTCCTGCATTAGCTATGGGGCTCCGCTACGTGTCAGCGATGACGTCATGCCACGTGATCTTGGTGGTGCTCCCTCTTTCCACCAAGATAACTTTACCCAAGTTTGGATGACGTCATGCCATGTGACTTTGGTGGTGCACCCCCCTTGCCTCCAGGATAACTTTACCCAAGTTTGGTCACCTAGCGATGTTACCTTCTTGAGATATTGACTTCTCTAATTTTGATGACGTCATCGATGACGTCATCCCACTTGACCTTGGTGGTGCACCCCCCTTACCTCAAAGTTAACTTTACCCAAGTTTGGTCACCTAGCGATGTTGCCTTCTTGAGATGTTGACTTCTCTATTTTTGATGACGTCATCGATTACGTCATGCGGCGTGACCTTGGTGTTGCACCATCCCGTACCTCCAAGATAACTTTACCCAAGTTTGGTCACCTAACGATGTTGCCTTCTTGAGATATTGACTTTTCTAGTTTTGATGATGTCATCGGTGATGTCATGCCACGTGACCTAGGTGGTGCATGCCCCTTGCTTCTAACTTAACTTTAATTAACCCAATGTTGGTCAACTAGCGCCAGGCCGGAGCTCCGTTAAAACTAAACACGAAGGCGACAAAAATAGAACCGCGCGCATGTGCGTTCTTGCCTATTTTCCCGCCTGAAATTGGGATGCCTGTGTGCCGGGCGGACACACAAACACACAAACGGAATTACACTATACGTTTTATTCAGGAATGAAAAGAAAAAATCATATCTCCAGAAGAAAAGCTCCAATAACGACCAAACTTGGCAAAAGTTGTCTTTAGATTCATACCTGTCTATTGTCAAAGTCACGTGACATGACGTCACTGTTTACGTCATTGAAATTAAGAAAAAAACCTCTGAAACCACTCAAAAGCGACTTGATGGTTATACGTCCCAATTCTGATACCACTTTTCCTTATGTATGGTGCTCCGCTAAGGACTATCCTCTCATCATCTCATAAAAATGATGTAAGAGTAAAGAGAGACACCCACTACTACTACTACATGTTCCGTATGAAGCAAAGCAACACAGACTGCTTAAGGAACTTTGTTTCCTGTAAATATTCATGCGATCTACTCTGCTGACTGTACCTGTAATTCAGGTTTAACCTGCAATGTCTACTCTCCCAAACCCTCTAGTACAGTAACCACTGATAATTCATGTTATTACAGAAACAAACATTAGGTCTTCTTTTCTTTTCAACAACTAACCTTTCTTTTCTGGAGGTGGAGGAGGAGGAGGCTTTTCCTCTGCCTGCAAGTGTGATGGTATCAATGAATAATTAATACACACACATACTTTATCATTGGGACATTTACCGGTACTTAGAGCAGTTTTCACATGACTGTAGTAAAACCAAGCGCAAAGTAATTACACCAATTCTGAATAGAATGTACAGCATAGGAGTAATTACAAAGTAATTACCAATTACTCATGACAGTCATCTGAAATCCGCCCTATTAACAGAAGTTATCTTTACCTTTTTAACTGGATAAAAAATTAGAACTGCTGGCATAGGTCTGGTGACAGAAAAATAAAGCAAAGTTATATACCTACTCTTTAATAATAGCATTCCCCCCAAGCTTGGCTATATTATTTACCCATTTCAGATCATGTGGCATTCATTTGAATAATATTTCTTTGTTAGGGATGTATGCAGCGCATAGAGCAGATTTCATATAAGTATTGAAAGTAAATCAGAGTTACTTTTGTTTTTGAGTTTTCTTCATGCTTCCATTGGCTTGCTCTTCCAGTCAAACAGATTGCAAACAAAAACCAAAGCTTAAGTAATCATCCATGCAAGAAGGAAACAAAATTCCATTGTTCTACAGCATTGAGGGTTCCCCACATAGGATATGTCCCATTGTTTAAACACAGGAAGTCGTCATGACTAGTAACATAATAAAAGTAAAAAATGATAGACTTTGGCTTGCTTTGAGAGAATATGGCAATAAAGAGTCTGTAGACCAATCACATTAAAGAAGAACAAAGGAGGGAGAATCAGCATTTTATGCTAGGTTCCCCACATACAAAGTCTTTAAAAATTGCATACCGTATTTACCCGTGTATAATGCGCACCCGTGTATAATACGCACCCCAATTTTGATGGTCAATTTTGAAAAATAAAGTTTGACAATAGAATGTGAACCTCCAACAACCATAAGACTTGGGGAAAAATCATCAACAAACAAACGCAATTCTCTCTTATTAACTCGCCATGAACACAGAACAGATGAGTGAAATTTTCCGACAGTTTCTTCATTTTAATTGTTTGTTTGAGAGAAATATTGTGCCACAAGTGATTTCACGCAAAATTTAAATAGTTGTACTAATACAGTATTCATATGCATTGTAGCCTTCTAGCAGGTGTTTACAGGGTGATTTTATAGCAAAAATCCGGAGTTTGTAGTCACGAGTGCCGACGAGCGCCATCTTGGATTTTGGATGTGCGGCCTGGGCCAAGTCACAAAATCCAAAATGGCGCTCACGACTACGAACTCCGAGATTTTTGCAACAAAAACAGCCTCCAACAGCCTCCAACGCCTCCTGGCAGGTTTCACGGTTCGAAATCCTAGCTTTATTATTGGAAACCGAACCACACAACCATGAATCAGCTAATTTATAAAGGATCTTTTGTATTTGTTGTTATGCAAATTACCAAAAGTGACGTTCCGTGTATAATACACATCACGTTTTTGAGGCTCATTTTGGACTGAAAAAAGTGTGCATTATACACGGGTAAATACGGTATCCTGTTTGTGAGTACCGCATGTGCTACAAATCTCCTCATAAATCCAGAGAAAAGTTTTTCTTTCATGGTAATTTTACAGATTTTTGTGTCTAAGCCAATGAAATAGCCTATATTTTGAATAGAAAATAATTGCATTCCAGCATGCTTTGCCATTGGCTCTGTAGTTCTTATATGGACCATTGATTAATGTTTAGTCCTGCAATCATCAGTGTGTTCTTGGATGCAACTAAATCTAAGTCATAATAACTTTTCTTCCTGATTGGTTAGTTGTTGAATGGCTTTCGTTTCTGATTGCCTGATTGTATTTTGCATTTCAAATTCTCCACTCATCCCAAATCTGTTCTAGTAGAAAAATAAAGAATAGTGATTAAACCCTACAGTACTTACTGCTCTGAACGAACAATGTCTGGGCGTGATTTAAGTGTTTCAATAATAGAAGGCGTCAGTTCCTCATTATACAGAGCTTTGTACTCTATTGGTAGTCTGGTGGCAAACACACCATTGGGTTTGGAGGACACAATCTGGCAAGAAATAATTAGAATTACATCAAAACGAACTGTGCCATATTAGAGCCCCAGTCACTAAGTCCTTTGTAAAAAAAATTGTATTGCATATTAGGTAGAAGACATCAAAATTTTTTGGGCCATTAAAACACCCTCCACAATGTGCAAGCAGCACATTTTTTTACTTACCGGTAGTTTGTCCACTGAAGATAGAATTTTTTGTGTATTATTTTGCTCTTTCGTTAACAATTTTCAAAGGAAGTGCAGATAAATCAAGAAAGTGTGAAATAGTGTGATTTTTGGTTCACAGTATAGAATCACGCTGCTGCAACTCTACCAGATGCCTTGTATCATACCTTTTGTATTCTCTCAAAAACGTCTGAGTCTGCAAAAATAATGACAGTAATATAAAATCAAACTGAACATGCTAGTTTCAGCTGATCGACTTTTCAGCTGATTGACTTTTCAGGTGTGGCCTGAAACCTGATGATGACACCAGCCTAAGCGTCATTTGCGTTAAGCTCAAGATTGACAACCTCGAGACAGCCCTTTGTTGCGCACGGCTTTGGTGGTTTGGCCATGTGGAAAGAGCATCAAGTTCAATCTCCTCCATCAGGAACACTGAAGTTGAGGGTCACAAACAAAGAGGCAGACCAAGGAAAACTTTGTCTTAGGTGGTCACTGATGACTAAAAGGTGTCTGGCAAATCAGCTGTGAAATCCATCATACCCGCTCACAAGTGGAATAATGAAGTTAACGGATAGTGAGTGAACAACCCTACAGTAAAGTCTAGGGAATTTGAACTGGAACACATTAAACTGTCTCACTGATTCTGTGCTGCAAGCTCAAGGATTGTGCATCTTGTATTTCACAGACTTTACTTATTAATTTGCTTGGTATAGACTCTGCCGATTGCTTTGGATTAGTCCAGGATTCAGATGTAACGTCCATGTCTTGAAAATTTGGGCCATCTTGGATGGAAGCAAACAAGGCCAACATGAAAAACTCATAACACAATACAAATAAATTTTACATTTGTTTCCTGGGCCCCGTTTTTTTAAAAACAACAGAATTTTTAGCCACAACAACTTTGGTTTGCAATTTTAAGACATTGATTCCCTCTACTTCCTTTAATTTTCTACCCTGCTCATTTTAATTAAAATAGTCTAGAACTTCCTATTCCTGGATATTTATAGTACTGGTATGTGTTTACAAAATATCAGTGTTGCAAAAAATGAATTTCCAGTTTTATTCCAAGCACAAAAATACATGAAAAGTCAATCACCATTAGTAATTCCACCTGAGTTTTTTTGGCACCCAAGACATTCGGGTAATACAATACCATAAAACGTTTGTTAAAGGGACAGTGCAGTCTGAAACTCTGACTTTAATGCAATGGAATAAAACTATTACAAGTTTTTATCACCTTTGCATTACATGTATGGTTAAATGCTTAACTGACAAAAAATGGTTTTTGCAGGGCCCTCGTAATTATGTATGGATGTAGAAGCGCATAATTTGGCTTTCTCCATATAATCCTGCATAATCCAAAAATCCAGCAGAATTCCAATGGCCCTGTTTTTGTATCAAAAATGGTGGCAAAGCAGAGTGCATTATCAGCAGGAGAGTCAGCCCCTTTGACCCCTCATGTCCCCCTACCTTTGGATTTTGACTTTTTTGTCTTGTGATGTTCTTTACTGACCTCTGCTGTGTTTTCTAGAGTGAATAAATACAAACATAATAATTGTGCCACCACTTAATTATTATTCATCATGTCTTGTTTCCTTTTTTGGCAATTTTTCCAACATGATCAGAGATTGTCCATGAAAGCTTTTTTCTTGGCTGGAAAATTGAGCAGCCGCCTACTTCAAAACATTCCGACAGCTCTGTATAAGGACACAAATTAATGCTACCCTACCTTTTGCAACTGTCACTTTTCTGGCGGTTGTTGTATTTGATGAACCTACAGCTCTAGTAACTGTTAAAGTACTCCCCTCCGCACGATCTCTATTACCTCCAGAAAGTGTTACTTTTCTTGTAGAATCTGATGCTGCCACAGCTAAAGAAGTTGGGGTTGACAGTACCCCCCTGGATGATCTGGTGCCTGTGGGAGTGCTTCCCACATGACTACCTCTGGCTCTGTCAATGCCTGCAGTTCTCAATATGTTTGCTGTATTTGATTCATTCACTGAAGTCTGGGCAGGTAGTGCAGACCTAGCTTCTGCCTGGATACTCCCCATAGCAAGCCGCATCATCCGTGGGGGTACAAACCTTGGAGTGGCCCCCTGGATGCAGGCATATCAACAGTTCTAGGAACAACTGTCACTTTTCTTGTATATGACACAGTTGGCGGAGCTACAGGTGTGACTTTTCGAGGCTGTGTGAATACAGATGAATTAGAAGATCTTGAACTGAACGGAGCTGTATAATTACTAGGTCCAAATCTTCTGGTTGTAAACATTGGTATATTAGACCTTGCTAGATTAGAAGCGGGTCTTCTTATTGGCTTTTTGACCGACTTCTTCAGTTTAGGTTTCTTTTGCTTTGCAATGAGTTTGGCTACGTGCTGATCCGCCTCGCTTGCAACCCCCTTGACAACAGTTTCACCATCTCTATCTGTCTGAATGCTTGCCACTCTAGGCATAGCCCTTAGGAAAGCCTCAAGACTCTGATATCCGCATTTTTGGTATGGAATTGGTTCAAAAGTTATGCTCCTGTATTCCCTGTCAAGACGATAGAGCGGAACTTCTCGGGGGCTGCTGATCAAAACAGCTCGCAGCATTGTCTCTGTCTTTTTCTTGAGTTCCTCCATTTTTGCCACTTTCTGTGCTAGTTCCGAGCACAAACGTGCATAAAGAGGGCGCCAAGCTGTGTTAAATAGGCCGGTAACCAAGGCAGAGGAGTGAAAACCTTGATTTCCTGTGAAGGAATCTGCAAAACTCGCACCTTTGCAAAAACGAAACTCCGCGGGTTCACACGTGTGAGGAGCCTGGGAATAGCAATTAATCACTCACTACGTCCCCCAGCGGCGATTCTTGCTTTTTCATTTTTCGTGATCATTTTTCGTGAGTCTCTGGGACCAATCTAGAAATAAATTCACGCTCTCGATGTACATAAAAATTACTTAAAATCCCTTTTCTTTATTTTTTTCCTTTTTTCGCAAATAAAAAAGAGGCCTCTTTGCATATGACAAAATGTATTACCCAGGGAGGGAGAGTAAATACGCATTTCCCAAGAGACTTTGCTCGCGCGCGCTCTTTCCCAGGGCCCCAACCGTGTCTCGTTCTCTTTCGGCAAGCTATCCAAAATGGGTAAGTTTCGAGAAAGGAAGGTTTTAAAATCTATGAAAATCTACCAAATAAACTTAACATCCGAATCTGTTGTCGGTTTCCACAGTGGAAGGATACTCAATGAGTCCAATGTATGAGATATTTTATGTAAATACCTCGATCTTTTGCTCAAGAATTGATTTGATGTACAGCTTTCGCTCGAGTCTCGTTGACCAAGTTGTGTATCTCGATAGGTTTACACTATGCACCAGTCAATTGACAGCCCCGCACCCCCCCATTCGCGCATTAGCGGGGCATTCACTTTTTGGCAAATGAAAGGCAGTGAGCGCCTCGGTTTGCGGGGACAATCTGAGAGGTGAATGCACCGTCCCCAGGGTAATAATTAAGAGTGAATGCGCTCCTTGCCCAATGAATTTAGAAGATAACACAAAGGATTTTTACTCACTGAAAAGAGTCATGTCAATGGTGCCCAGTTTTCAATGCAGCCGCAGCCGATCGCAAAGCGTAATAAAACCATATTTTTCTACTTGCATGTACTTTCGCTAGTGTAGATTAAAATTTAATACGTGCAATTCAAGTAACAAAAATCTGTATTTGTCATGTCTTTTGTGAAGTAAAGGGGTGTTCATATGGAGGTGAGCAGCCCGGAAAGCGGGCTGGTTTCTGTTGTGTTGTGTCCCGGGGAAGAGTGACTCCCCGCTCGATGTACTGTGTGGAAGCCGTGAAAGAAAGTGCATCTCCCGACCAACGGGGCAGTAATGAAGTGTGAATTATGTACGAAAGCCCCGCTAGTACCCCGCTAATGCGCGAATGGGGGGGTGCGGGGCTGTCAATTGACTGGTGCACTAGTTTCACTGTTTTTCTGATCGTGGTTGTAACTTGGAAAAAAATAAAATTATAAAGCAGACTGAGGTTTTGGTGCTTCATCGTCGATCAATTTTAAACGAATCACTGACCAAATTGTATTTCTAAACTTCGAAATTTCTTGTGGAGAGTTTGATCTCTGTGATGTCTTGATTCGCATCGTACTAAGTTAGGTCTTCTATTTCACGTGTCTCATTTCGATTCTTTCAAATCTAAAAATATTGTTCAGTGTTAGCTTTCTAAAGTTTGCAAAACATTGAAAGATTTTTCAGTAGACCCCCTTTGATGTCACATAAATATCTAGCCCATGTGTATGTATACACAGTGAACACGTTTTGAATGTCAAGCTATGCTAATGCCCAGTTTGCAATCATTCTTGATAATATTTCCACCAAAATCAGTAAATGGCAATTGTCTTTCAATATTTAATTTCATCCTCTTATTACTAGGTTCATTTTTGTCAACATTATGCACCAGTCAATTGACAGCCCCACACCCCCCCCCCCCCCTCCCATTCGCGCATTAGCGGGGTACTAGCGGGGCTTTCGTACATAATTCACACTACATTACTGTCCCGTTGGTCCGGAGATGCGCTTTCTTTCACGACTTCCACACAGTACATTGAGCGGGGAGTCACTCTCCCACTAATGCGCGAATGGGGGGGTGCGGGGTTGTCAATTGACTGGTGCATTATCACCTCTCAGTCACAAAGAGGCACATTATAAAGTGGTTACTGATTGGGGACTCTTGTTTTCAGGAATCTCTAGGGACTCCTGGCATAAGCGCCGTGCGACTGGTGGAAAAGTTAAACCCTTGAGGAAGAAGAGAAAGTTTGAGCTTGGTCGCCCACCAGCCAACACAAAGGTATTGACTTGGAGAGGAAACTAACTTGTTGCACTCGCACACCTGCCTGACAAGCAAATAATTGAAATCACAATCCAATTCCATCCTCTTAATAATAGATAAAAACACTATAGATCATATTGATTTAACAGATAAATGGTTATTTGACAAACCTGGGCTGTTATTTTGGTTATTCCAGGTAAACTTAATGTATTTTTGGTGATTAAAATAAGACTTGTTTTTTGACAGGTTGTACAAAAATTAGGCATGTAAATACCCCATTAAAGCTATGAAATTTGCATGCCTGCCGTCAGTTTTTCTTTTGCAGCTGGCTCTTTATTTTTAGAAGCACCGTCTTCAAAACATTCTAACAGCTCTGTAAGAATGAGTTGTATTTCAGGGTTGTCTGTAGATACAAAGAAGTGTACCATAAATGAAAAAAGACTAGGTTAGCTAATAATCACATTGTTTTTGTTGACAGATTGGTTCAAAGCGTATCCATCCTGTGAGAACTCGTGGTGGAAACAAGAAGTTCCGTGCTTTGAGGCTTGAAACAGGAAACTTTTCCTGGGGTTCTGAGAGTAAGTTGAAGCCCGCTTTTCACCAGTGAAATAAGCAGAGACGGAAATGTAAATAAAGAGCTTACATTTGTGTGAAAATCTTTGTGACAGTAGCGACATAAGCGTAAGCGGAGATGTAAGGAAAAAGGAAACATTCCATTCTGCTTCCTTCGCATTTACATCTCCGTCTCCATTCTTTGATTTTCACATGAACGCAGGCTTCCTTGACGTCTCCCTCTCTCTCACGCCTGCAGAGAGAAAAAACTAGACTGAAAGTTGTGCTTGAACAAATCAAAATGCTGAAAATTCTGCTTTGATATCTTTTTGGTTCATGAGATATGTACAGTGTAAGATTGAAATTTTAGGCAAATTTGAACACGTAATTGAAAGTATGCAACCTTATACAAGCAAGTGTGTTTATAATCCATGGATATAAATGGATGAATAATGTGCATCTGGTTTCTATGTATATGATTTTTAACTTTCAGTCTATTTAAAAGCATTGTTTTGATGGTAACCATGGTTTTCAATGTTTGAAACAATTTGCTGCTCTGCTGTGTTGCTGGCAAGATGATGATATTTTGTGTGGAAGAGCTTGCATGCCGTCTTGGCATTCTTGCAGCTCTTGTGAAATTTACATTGTCATAGTTACACTGATTGCCAAGCACTCAGTACAGCACAAATTATAGTAAGGGCATTCTACCAATGGTTGCATTGAACTTGTAGCATGTACTTTCTGTAATACCTTGGTATCAAATGGTGCCAAAGTAGCCAAGTCCTTTAACCCTTAAACTCCCAGAGGCGATCAACCTTAAACCTCTCCCCACTATATCAAGGCATTGTCTGGAAAACAAGAGAGGAGAATTTTGTGAATCATCCACTAAGTGATGAGGAACTGATACAGCACCAAATTCTCCCATCCGGTGTATAGGGAATTGTATTGTTTTGAGTAAGGAGAAGTTGAGGTTTAACATTTGTATTGTTTTGAGTAAGGAGAAGTTGAGGGTAAACATTTTCCATATGCTTGTTTTCTAAGGTACCACTCGCAAAGCTCGTATCATTGATGTTGTTTACAATGCTAGTAACAACGAGCTGGTCAGAACCAAGACTCTGGTGAAGAATTGTGTAGTGCAGATTGACAGTACACCCTTCAGACAATGGTGAGTAAAATACACATGAAGAAATGAGTTTGGAGTTCAAGTTAAGCCTTTACTGCTACTGTGAAACTGAGCCTGAGCTTTCATCCCACTTGCGACATCATCAGAGACTGTGGAATAGCATAGGGAAGAGTCAAAATAATAAGGTCACTGAATTGTTTGCATTCCTTGCAAGTGCGATGAAAGCTCTGACTCAGTTTTATTAATTTCACAGTAGTACTAAAGGCCTCACTTGAACTCTAAACTCCTTTTTCACCACTATGCTACTGAAGCGCAACCACAACCATTTAAAGTACATGTATGTAAAGGGCTAAAAATATGAGCCTGTCACACGGCACCTCCAAATTTGAAAGTTTGCCAGTCAAATCTTTGTATGGCTGGACATTTTGACAGGACACATCTCTTGTGTGTGAATTGCCGGTCAGAATCAAGTCATGGCTGAGCTAAAATTGATTTGGGTGGTCTCCATGTCAACCATCCTTCCAGTCATACCTCCAAACAACAATGAAAAACATCAATGTCAGTCCTTCCCCCTTTATTGCTAGGAGGGTTGTCAAAATACAGGGGAACTTGGATGGCTTGGCATCTTTTTTCCGTTTTGCATTCCAGTTCTCTGTCTGTCTGTTATTTTGTCCACTGTCTGTCCATCTGTTGTCTGTCAGTCCGTCCGCTGTCTGTCCGTCTGCTGTCTGTCCGTCCGCTGTCTGTCAGTCTGTTGTCTGTCCATCTGTTGTCTGTCAGTCCATCCACTGTCTGTCAGTCTGTTGTCTGTCAGTCCGTCCGCTGTCTGTCAGTCTGCTGTCTGTCCATCTGTTCTCTGTCAGTCCATCCACTGTCTGTCTGTCATCAAACAGGACTAAACACTGAGAACCTGGGTTTTTTCTGTGTCCTGAACCATTAATAATTTCCCGTGATCTTTGTTGCTATTTGTAGGTATGAAGCTCGCTATAGTGTACCTCTAGGCCGCAAGAAGAACAAACAACAACAGCAACAGACATCAGAACAGGCTGACGAGCAGGACCCTCTCAACAAGAAGAGATCTAGCCATTGTCAGCGCAAGATAGATGCACGCAAAGCTACCGCCAAAATCTCCTCTTCACTTGAAGAACAGTTTGTCACTGGACGTCTGTATGGTAAGCACTGTCTTACCCTTAAAGGGGCTCTCGCATGCTTGCTGGCCACTTCTCTGACAAGAAAATAGCTCAAATCGCAATCCAATTCCATCCTCTAGATAACAGGTCAACACAACCTAGAAATGCATTTGTCTGAAACTTGAAAGTTTTTATTATTAATCTGGAGGATTATTTCGATCATTTTGATTGTGTTGGCGGCAAGATGATGATCTGTTGTATGTGAAGAGCTTGCATGCCGTCTTGGCATTCTTGCAGCTCTTGTGATAATAGTTATATTGTCATAGTTACACTGATTGCCATTCACAGCACTATCGAATTTAGTGTTTATGTTTATCTACTGAGGTTTTCGTAATAGACCAAATCGGCAACCAATCTGTGCAGATGTCCAAACAGCGTGTACTTTCGTGGATTCGTCTGTCTCGCATGCCTGCATTTTGAACTTGAACAAACGTGCAGTGTCCACGGTCTACGCTCAAATGCAGATAGCTGTATGACATGAATCTGAATGGGCTGTTCCATGTTATATCCGTTACTCCCCTATCGAGGAACCTGGAAATTCCACAGCGTTCGCTGTTGTTTTTTTACCCTGGAATTTCCACAGGGCCAATTCTCCTTGTCATCCAAATAGACCGCTTTTTTATTTTCCTTTTTTTTCTGTTTTTAATAAAAAGAACTATTGTATAGTGCTCATTATCATGCTTTCCTTTTCGTTTTAGCTTCCGTGTCATCTCGGCCAGGTCAGAGTGGTCGCTGTGATGGTTACATCCTCGAGGGAAAGGAGCTGGAGTTCTACGTCAAGAAGATCAGGGCCAAGAAGGCTAAATAAACATGCCGAATTGTAAACAGCACAAATAAAATCATTTGCGAAAAGTTTGTCTTGTTTGTTGTGTACAAGGCTTGTCTAAGGGTCCATCTACACGCTGCGATTTGTCGGGCCGATTGTCGGACGGTGCATTCACACGCTGCGACTTGTCGGGCCTCTGCTTTGATCTGCGAAATGAAAAATCGGGCCCGAGCACAAAAATCTGTTGAATCGCATACAGCTTCCTCGGGCGTTAGCGAATAGCATGGTAGAACTAGATTGAACAAGAATGTATGTTGGTGCACTACCTTTGCCGATCGAGCAATAAGGAAATGTTTAGCCACGTTTTCGTTTGTACAAAGACACTTTGTTTTTTCTGCATAGAGCGGAATTATGCTTAGCTCGATTTGATTGTAGGTTCAGTGACTTGATGCAGATTATACGTTTCTGCTTGATACCAATTTTGCACTGCTTAATTGTGATATGGAAAAATATCGTCGTTTCGGACGCACGTCAGTACACGCACTACAAAACAGTCTATGGGCGACAATTCATACGGGACCCCGCGAGCTAGTCGTAAAAAGTGTAATTCCTTGTATTTTCGAATATTTCGCGTTTTATTCGACTAAACTCGAAGTGCAAAGAGTGAATACTAGTCACACCAGGAATTTGTTGCTATGAGCACGAGATTCTATGTCCATATAAATTATTATTATATAGACACGAGTGTTTTACTGGGAAATACGCCACTCGTAGATCTCGTACGAAGCTACATCCGGGTCCTCAGTGACATATCTTCCATATCCTCACTAGTGAGGATATCGATCAAAACGAAAGTGCTTGGAAATCAATTTGGAAATTTTTTTCTGGTTTGTCTATATAATAAAAAGAACATTACACGGTGGCTTGACGATATGAATTTTATTTTCGAGTGGCAAAAGCAATATTTTACTCCCTCGCTGCGCTCGTTCGTAAAATATTGAGGTTTCTTTTGCCACTCGAAAATAAAATTCATATCTTCGCGCCACCGTGTAATATCCTCTCTATACCAAGTACAGTCTTTCAATAAAGAGTGCCGAGCTTCAAACCAGAGACTACTGAATTTCAATAGCTATAATTGACACTCTGGGTATCCTTAGATGATCTTTCAGGGGATAAATGGTGGGCTGTTCACGGAAAATAAAATTAGACAAGATGATGTATGTGCGCATGCGCAAACGGTCAACTCAAAGAGAAACTCATTCCCGTGTCAAGTGTATGACTACTTTGGAATATGAGTAAAAAATGCTAAACGATAACTGTGATAAATATTTCTGCCTTATCGCGAGATAAGGTATTACTAGTTAAAAAGAAACCAACAACGTGTCCCACATGGATCTCTAACACACTCTTCAGTCCTATAAATACGTTGGTGATGTATAATTAATTAGTTGATTGTTCACTAACGGTACAAGGGGCGTCCTTATATGGTCTGGTGGTCGGGCGTACTCTCCTCACCATAGGTATCTAGCTACTGAGCATTTCAACACCAGGATAGCGACTGTCAGGGCCGAAATCTCTGGCGTGGGCGTAAGAACCGTACGGTCGCCATACGACGCTTCAGCTCTTTGTCTGGAAGTATGGTCCTATTTTTTTTTCTTCCTCAAGTCAAGTAAATGCTGAATTTGCATCGGTGTTGACAGGCACATGATTTACAGTAAACGCCCGCATATAAGAATTCATTTCAGGTTCAGCCTGAATAGAACTTTCATATATTTAAGCATTAGAGCACAACTTTCTACTACTTTATCGGCGCAATAGAGCACGCGTGATGTTGGGAGAGACACGAGAACGTTGTAAAATCACGAGCCCGACGCGGCAAATCTGTGTCACCCCGATAACATTTTCCTGAAAACCGGTGGGATTTTGTCTGTTACAGAGGGGTGTAATTGTGGACTTTCACAAAGTCCTTCGTCCTCGCGCGTCATGGTTACCTGCCAGCAGAGGCCTCTTTTCTCTGCATTTCGCTGGCTGAGGGTCGCGAGCCAGCGCGGCAGAGAAAAGAGGCCTCTAGTACTAGCAGGGAAGCATATCAAGAAAGTGCTGTCGTTTTTATGGCAAATCCGCGCGGGTTGCCTGTGGTGTTAAAAACGTGACTCAGGCCCCTCGGCGGGGGGTAAAAACAAAATGGCGACCAAGAGAAGGATGTTTCTCGAGTATCTGCAAGTTTTGGTCAATTTCCCTGTTTTTTTTTTTTTTCGCTAAGATATGAGGAAAAGTACTTACAGACCTTCCAAATAAGGTAAGGGGGGATTTCCTAATAAGGTCAAGGAAGTTTTGCAACGTCGGCAAAACGACAGCTTTTGGCGACATTTTCTTGATATGCGTCATGGGAAATTCAGCATTTTTCATGAATGTGTGTTCCTGCAAAAATTCCCTCGATATTCCGATCTTCGAAACTCATTGTTTGAAATGATTAGGCAAAGGTAGTAAAAGACGTAAAACACCTTAATTCTCCAAAAGATAATATAGCCTTAATTGCTTATTTTGTATATATAATTGTATGAACATTAAAAAACAGTTTTTAAAAGTACAATATTGTAGCTTATATAGCTAACATTAGAGGGTATTGCCTATGTAATCTACCGTGGTTAATACCAGGCTAATGTTTTCGTCTTATCTTTTTCTGTTGTATAACACTCCGTCATACTAAATTAATGTTTTTCTAGTACGAAAGAGATCTTTACTGTATTAAAAAATAATAGCTCAGAAACTTCAATAGAACATAGAGTTATAGGACATGGAATTATAGGACCTACAGATTAAATGTAGGGCTTTGTATAGGAGTTTTTACTAGAAGCGTTGCTAGCCTTGTTTTTTAGAACTTCTGAGATGCTTTATCTCGCGTCCAAGATTCGCTGGTTGTCAACTCCACTAAATATCAAGTGTCATCAAGCGCTATTCCTTGGTGTGCATGTGACGTCACTGTTGGCCATGATTGTGGAAAAGAACAAAGGAAACTTTCATTTGTCCCCTTTGTTCTGTCCACCAACATGGCAGCCGCGCTTTTGTGATTTTATTCCCAAAGGGATGATTGCATACCATCAATAGCTTTTGATAAGTTTCACCTCAACATCATGTATGGCTGGTTCTCACTACAACGCAATCGCAAGACGCAAGCACAGGACGCAAGGCAAGTGTGAGTCATAGTGACGCAAGCGCCAGCCTAAATCAACATTGATCATTTTACTTGCGCTTGCGTTCATTTGATTAGTCACACTTGGCGCAAGCATAAGTGAAAGGGAACGCAAAGTCTCTATTTTCTTGCGCTTGCGTTCAAGTCATGTATGGCTGGTTCGCACTAAAGCGCAGGATGCAAGCGCAGGACGCAAGCGCAGGACGCAAGCGCAGGACGCAAGCGCAGGACGCAAGCCAAGTGTGAGTCATAGCGACGCAAGCGCCAGTCTAAATCAACATTGATCATTTTACTTGCGCTTGCGTTCATTTGATTAGTCACACTTGGCGAAAGCATAAGTGAAAGGGAATGCAAACTCTCTATTCATGTATGGCTGTTTCGCACTACAACGCAATCGCAAGCGCAGGACGCAAGCGCAGGACGCAAGCCAAGTGTGAGTCATAGCGACGCAAGCGCCAGTCTAAATCAACATTGATCATTTTACTTGCGCTTGCGTTCATTTGATTAGTCACACTTGGCGAAAGCATAAGTGAAAGGGAATGCAAACTCTCTATTCATGTATGGCTGTTTCGCACTACAACGCAATCGCAAGCGCAGGACGCAAGCGCAGGACGCAAGCCAAGTGTGAGTCATAGCGACGCAAGCGCCAGTCTAAATCAACATTGATAATTTTACTTGCGCTTGCGTTCATTTGATTAGTCACACTTGGCGCAAGCATAAGTGAAAGGGAACGCAAACTCTCTATTCATGTATGGCTGTTTCGCACTACAACGCAATCGCAAGCGCAGGACGCAAGCGCAGGACGCAAGCGCAGGACGCAAGCGCAGGACGCAAGCGCAGGACGCAAGCCAAGTGTGAGTCATAGCGACGCAAGCGCCAGTCTAAATCAACATTGATCATTTTACTTGCGCTTGCGTTCATTTGATTAGTCACACTTGGCGCAAGCATAAGTGAGAGGGAACGCAAACTCTCTATTTTCTTGCGCATGCGTGGAAGTCAGGTATGACTGGTTCGCACTACAACGCAATCGCAAGCGCAGGACGCAAGCGCAGGACGCAAGCGCAGGAAGCAAGCGCAGGACGCAAGCACAGGACGCAAGGCAAGTGTGAGTCAGTTTTCTTTCGCCTTGTCATTTGATTAGTCACAATATCCTCGTTCATTTGATTAGTTCAATATCCTTGTAAATTTCTACTGCCTCTTCCCCAGTCGCGTGTGCTCGCAAAGGATCTTGGACCAATTGATGGACGCAAAGGATTCTGGACCGGTAGTGAGAAGATCCTTTAGACCTTCCCATGACCCTTTGCGCGCGAGACGGAGACGACTGGGGACGAGAAAGTGTCAACCTTGTCCAGGGTCTTATGGGTAATTTTCAAGATGGCGTTTGGTCGCGAGCATACAAGACCCTGGGGGAGGCTGAGTCACAAAGGACAGCCTCGCTCCCATGTCCTCAAACAGTGGTCATGTGACTCAGTCTCCTCTAGAAATCTTGTGCTAAGTGTTGGTCCAGCCAGGGTTTGAACTCCTGACCAACCGCCATCTTGAAAACTACCCACAAGACCCTGCCGACGAGGTTGAGTCAGTGCCTCATAAAATGAGCGGCGGCCATTGTGAAAGAGGTGTATTATACGCTACTTGCTAAGACCCGATAAAAGTCGTGATCACTTGCATCCCTGGTAGTCCCTGTGGTTTTTATTGTACTTGCTAGCGTGTTTCTTGAAGCATTTCGCCGCCACAGAGTCACACATACACAAGGCTTGCTCGCAGGCGTCATTGTCAGATGCAGCTACAGTGAAAAATACACACTGATCGTTAAAGGCCCATCACCAACCGGGAGCCTTTGCACCCCGTTTTCTTTTGTTTTCAAATTGATCCATTGTTTTTCGGGTGCTCTGATTGGCTAAGAGTCCGCAAAGGCTGTCGGTTGGTGATGGGCCTTTAAACATTCGATCTCTTTGTGAACTACAGACAAAGGGTTAAAATTCATTTGATGACGCCCTCGCATGAGAAGAAAACTTCCTGTAGTAAGGTGGTGCACTCTCTTATAGCACCTAACGTTGGAATAGATATTATAAAGATGAATCCCATAGCTCAATTCTTACTCGCGCGTTGATTGGCTAAAGACGAGGAGATTTAGCGAGATTTAACAAAAACACAGGTTACGATTTCGGTCCAGCGTAGGCTCTTTTCCTTGCGACTCTCAGCCCAGGAAGATACAGAGGAAAGAGGTCTCTGCTAGTACCCTGCGAGCAGTGATTCCCTCCTCTCTTAGGCCGGCAACTAGCGAGGGAGAGAAACCACTGCGAGCGACCGTTGAGATCCCAGTCGAACATGCGCAGTTGATTTTCGACACACGTGACACAATGCGTCATTTCCTGTTTTACCTTCGCAGGAAACCCGCGCGGAGTTTCTATCCTTTGTATTCTTCATGGATCGTTTCTCAACTCCGGTGGGATCTCCAAAGCAAAAAAGTTTATTTTTATCCCCCAAAACACCAACGAAGAGTCACACAAAACTTTTGTGTGAGTTTTGCCTATAGTTTGTGGCATTATTTTAAGCAGGAGTGACAGCTTCTACAGTCTTTCGCGGCCTGGACTTCTTGAGAAGCTAAACACCGTTCTCGATCGGCGTGATTATAACATGGAATATATTAATAACTCGCTAGCCGCCGGCCTAAGAGAGGAGGAAATCACTGCTCGCAGGGTACTCTGCTAGCAGAGTAGAAATAGAAGGAATGGGCAGTGTACTTACTGCACTGGCTGCAACCACTAAATTCATAGGTGTCCCAGTATTTCTGCCCTGGCCATGTACAAACAGTTTCGCCAGCTCTATCGTAACAATTGTCATGAACCTTACAACACCTGAAACATATAACACAAAGCTTAATTAAAAACATCATGATGGCCTCGTTACTGGTGGAGGGGGGAGGGAGAGGGAGGGAAGAATCCCTCGATCCGACTGAACGTATATAAGGACAATTCATGCTAAGTAGCTCATTCTACATGTTCAACGTCGCAGTCAACATATCAATTCTACATATCATTGATTGACTGATTGATTAAAATACGGGGATGGAAATTATAAACATTGCTATTCGCGCCGAACCTGTCCCTGCTCAATATTTGTCGTTCCGTACTGTTTCTCAGTCATTGTTTCTCAGTCATCCACTCTGTTTAATACTTTCTTTCGCTATTCAATGAGATTCCGACAAAAGGGAAACAAAAGGTTTTCTGTCCACACTACTATACGCCGCAGTCCGAAAACAAAAAGAACAAAAGCGTTTCCGTCCAAGAACTATACGCCGGCTACATTTGAAAACGCACAAAATCATCAGCTTACCGCGTGCACCAAAAAGAAAAAGAGAAATTCCTCGCAGCCGTGAGTGACATGACGTCATCGTTTTCGAGAAGTTCCGTTTTCGCCGTCCACACGCGTAAGCGTAGCCGGCGTTTTCAAATTTATCCACTTTCGGCAGCGTTTACGAAAAGTTTCGTTTTTGGTGGGAATTAGCCGGCACAGTGTGCACGGTACCTTATTTATAAACACATTGTTCCTCGAGCCTACGGACTGGAAAGGTGAATCACCATTTTGCTCGCCAATCCCTAAATCTTTTCGCCATTGGTGACCATATAAATATTCCAAAGGGGTGTCACGTAAGCACCGTCTGGCCATTATACTAAAATACTTACTCGTCTAGTTCATCCACAGTTTTCCCGCCGCCACCCAAACCACACCAACATCCGTAGTCACTTAGCACGTAAGACGGCAAAACAGTGTCTTTCAGCTCGCATTTCACCATCAGCCCAAACTCGTACAGAGAACGCTTGCTATAACCGACTGAGGAGAGTAGTGGAAAAATGAATGAATTAAAACGTTTTTTATACGAAATGTTTCTGATAAAGAATTATACACCTTTCAAGTGTTTAACAAATGTATGCATCCTTTAATTCATGCATTTCAATAATTTAACTAATGTATGCACTTCAATCATTAAAATCTAAACTTCAATAATTTAATTAATGCATGCACTTCAACAATTAAATTAATGTATGCACTTCAATGATGTATTCAATTTATGCGCTTCCGTCCTTTAATAGATTTATGCACTTCAATAATTTAATTAATGTATGCCCTCAGGGTTGCCCCTGATGCACTTTAATCCTTTAACTAATGTTTGAACAGTTCATTACTATGCTTTATGTATGCATTTCAATCATTTGTCCGACGTCAGCCCTGGACAAGGATAAGTGTACCTGCTCTTTTAAAGGAAGATCTCTTCGTTTCCTATGAGAAAAAAAAAAGAAAACAATTTATGAACCTTGGTGTCAGGCCTCTTAATCATTACTTTTTGACAGCTTTGACATGTTTGTTTGTCGCGTTTCTAACTAATGTTGCGACTCCATTTGCTAAATACAATAACAAACTGAAGCCCAAATATCATATACTACCGTCGAAATAATTTCCAGGGATATTGTAAACAACACGCGCGCTTGAAAAAACAGTGCCCGCTTGAGCCTCTCTTTGGTGTTAAATACAGGCTTCTAGCTCAAAGTGCCGCGTTTTTAACCGCGAAATGGGCTATTGTTTTTCGCGAATTCGTCTTGTTTTGTGCGGTAGCTCATATAGGTTATTAGTTATCAGCACTATGGAACGCAGTATTCAATCCTACACATCCATATTCATAGGCGGCGCAGGACCATAGAAAGTGGGGATGCTCATTAGTAAGGAAGTATGGGAAGAGTGAAACACAAAATACAGTAAATGTATGAAAGTTTGACGAAAAGTGGGGGTGCTCGATATTATCAAGATATTATCAATCAATGTTAACGTGATAGAAGGCCTATTATTATTCAGCCATGCCACTATCTCGGTTCTGATTGGCTAAGAGTACGCAGCGAAACCTTGTTGGCGCGCAGTGCCTGACGTCATACTACAGACATTAGGATTGATGCACTCTAATGACGTCATAACGCAAGCCAATAGGTTTGGCCGCCATCTTGTTTTTCATTTCCGAATTGAAAGCCGGTTTTGCGAATATTCTCGTTGAATCTGTTATGATTTTTGCCAAGAGATCATTGCTCAGGATATCTAAACATCAACTATGGCTATTTGAATTGAATACAAAAGGAAAATACCAATGGACGTAAGCTGAAGTTGAAAAACCGTGTCGCCGTGCACGGCCTCATCGTTGACTTCGTTTTAGCTAGGTAAGAATTCTTGGTTGCTGAATAATAAAACAATTATTGAATTCGGTTTTCGCATGATAGTGAGATTTGTCAACGCCTCGAATTAGTGTTATCCGCCTCAGCTTCGCTTCGGCAGATAACACAAACCTCGGCGTTGCCAAATCTCACTATCATGCTCAACCTCAACCAAATAAGTGTAATTGTTCGCATAGTTGCTCACCGTTTTCCCGCGATAAGGATGTGACATGACAGCGCTGACGACGAAGAGGAAGAGGAAAACCACTCGCCCGAAACACGTCATCTTGGCTGAGAAAGAACAAAGCGCGCGATATCCTACCATTATAAACACTAAGATTGATTTCCCCAGAAAACTGAATCATTTTGACAAAATGTGTCAAACATTTTAAGAATACCTTCTGCAAGTCAGACAGTTATTGTTTTTCAAAAGCAAAAAAAAAAGAATAAATTTAGTTACATGCCTGCTCACCTTCACCGAAATTATTCCTGTCCTTTCCGACCTTACACGATATTTTACCCGGCAGGTGTAAAGTACAGGTCACAGGTCACAGGTCACAGGTCGCAGGTTACAGGTCGCAGGTCGCAGGTCACAGGTCACAGGTCACAGGTCGCAGGTCACAGGTCACAGGTCACAGGTCACAGGTCACAGGTCACAGGTCACAGGTCGCAGGTCACAGGTCGCAGGTCGCAGGTCACAGGTATTTTTAAGAAAGTAGATTGACTTTTATACAAAATAACACCCCTCTCTACATCCTGTTCTCTTTCAAATGCGATGTTTAGTACAATAATGCGCATTATTGATTGTGGGCGACTGCAGGGAGCCCCCGAGACTTATCTCGACAGGGCTTCTGATCACAGGTCATATTTTTAGTACTCATATAAAAATACAAATGAACTTGTCTTTGTACTTTTGCTCGAAGATAGTTTTGCTAATTATCCATAAAATTCGCAATGCTGTATCGCCACGTACTTTTGGCAATTGGTTGCCATTCATTTTTACGCACTACTATCTACAAATATCGTTTGTAAGACGGTGTTCGTTTGTAAGATTTTTTGAAACATTGAGCATTGAACTGAGTGCGTTGAAGAACAACATGTTATGTTGTTAACATTACAGATTATACAGTCGAAGTTCTCTGTGCAACCGCTCTCGTAAGCGACCAGCTCCCATAACAGGGTCCTGAAGGGGTAAAACGGGAGCCGGGACTCGCCTTTTTTTAGGCCGGGAAAACGGGATTTGGGTTACCGGGAACAGGATTTGTCTACCGGGAATGGGAATCAAGGTGCTTCAATGGGAACGACATTTTTCAAATCTCTCCTTGTATATCCTAATAAAAAGTCGTCAATTTATACCATTTTTCGCATTGTAAGACTGTTATCCTAACAGCAGGCTACTTGAAAATAGAATTTTACTTCTCGCCCCTTCTAAATTAAAGCCCTCGTTTTGCTTTTTTTGGTCCCTCAGAATCTGCGAGTATTTGGTCAACGGTTTGATGACTTAGCATAGGCATTTTCAAAACGGTGGAACCACTTTTTGAATAGAATCGTATGATATATCTCTTGTATCAAAATTATCATACGAGATATACGGGCAGAGGATCATTTCATTTTGGGGTGGGCGAAAGGGGGGAACTCTCGAAACCTGAAGCCCTGGAAGGGGGGATTATTCCAGCAATTTCTATATCTTTTGCATTTTTGTAAATAGTTCTCTTCTTTCACAACGTTAAACATTTCGCATAAGGAAGAAACATGTAATATTGCGTTTAGATCTCCCGCAAACAAAGACAATATGCTTGTGCCGTTTAAATGGAATGCCCGTTACAAGAACATTTGTATCTTAGCGAGGAAAAACAAACTCCCCGCGAAAAGCCCTCCAGTGATAGGCCTGGCAGGCATATGTCAATTTCGTATTCGTTGTTGAAAAATGTTATATTGTCACTATATTTCAGATTACACCAAGAACAAGTCAAGAAAATGCCATCTAGACTGGCCAGTATATGTTTATTTGGTGTTCGTTTGTAAGATTTTTTTGAAACATTGAACATTGAACTGAGTGCGTTGAAGAACAACATGTTATGTTGTTAACATTACAGATTATACTAAAAGACAATGCCATCTTGGCTTCATTTGGTAAGTCAATTTCGTATTCGTTTGTAAAATTTTTTGAAACACTGAACTGAGTGCGTTTGTTGAAGAAAAACATGTTATATTTTGGTAAGTGAACTGGTACTGTAAATACCCGCGTATAAGAACCTATAATTTTAGAAATTAAATTTAATTAGGAAACATGTGTTTTTACACATGGATAATTCTAGCCTTACAGGTTCTTCAAATTCAGGTTCTTATATGCGAGTTTTTACTGTATTCGTTTGTACTGAACTGAGTTAGTTATACATTTACATAAGATGGACGATGCGACGACAGCAGAAATTTTGAGGTCCTTGACATTTGTGTATCCATGTTTATCTGGAATAAAAATAGTTCTTCCCTTTATTGATGTAGTCTTATTTTGTATTTATGTATTATTACAATCCTCATTAAATGCACCGTGTGTCTAATTATCCTGCCTAGTGAGCCACTCTTTTGTTGTTGTTTTCAGTCGATACCAGACCATGAATTACGTGTAGACATCTTGAAATAGTCTTCTTAAAACAAAGTTTTATTACTCTTTTACCGAATTCAATCAGAAATATTGCAATACATTCCCTAAATCAGCCGATGGAAATGGATGCTTTCTGTCTCGGTATGTTGCTAGGCTGACAACATGTAGATATTTGTAGATATTAAAGCGTAAAAATGAATGACAACCAATTGCCAAAAGTATGTGGCGATACAGCATTGCGAATTTTATGGCTAATTAGCAAAACGATCTTCGAGCAAAAGTACAAAGACAAGTTCATTTGTATTTTTATATGGGTACTAAAAATATGACCTGTGATCCGAAGCCCTGTCGAGATAAGTCTTGTGGGCTCCCTGCAGTCGCCCACAATCAACAATGCGCATTATTGTAATAAACATCGCATTTGAAAAAGAACAGGATGTGAGGGGTGTTATTTTTTATAAAAGTCAATTTACTTTCTTAAAAATACCTGTGACCTGCGACCTGTGACCTGTGACCTGCGACCTGTGACCTGTGACCTGTGACCTGTGACCTGCGACCTGTGACCTGTGACCTGCGACCTGCGACCTGTGACCTGTGACCTGCGACCTGTGACCTGTGACCTGTACTTTACACCTGCCGTATTTTACCGAATATTGCCGTGTGGGCTGCCCTTGATTTTAGAGTGACTCTGCGAATTGTACTCATATAGTACAAACCGCAGTTTGGCTTTCGTCAATCAAACGAGTGAACAGCTCTTTTGCGATTTCAGACAGTCTTAGAGAAGTTCATTTGACGTAATAAGGACTAGCAATGCTTCAAAACCAAATTTTCCAGTATAGACATGGCGAGAAATAGCGAATGATAATGGGAGGAGTTTAAACATGACCCTAATTATGCTGTCAATAAAGTCGATTGTCCTATTGCGTCTCTCATTGGTCGCTGTCGATTGGTGGGTCAATTAGTATGCAAAAACAAACCCTGACTTCCGGGAGAGACAGAAGAGAGAGTGAAGGGTTGTTATAAATTGCTTAAAACTTTGCCTTTTCGGCTGATAACATGCCAAGAAGAAACAATTTGAAAGCAAAGTAAAATAATATATCATGCTTTTTGTTAATTTTGGGAAAATATCGAGGATGCGTTGATAAATAACGAGAGTCAATACTGAACTTTGCCTTCGCCGGTTCGCTTCAAGTTCGCGCTAATATTTAAAAATTAAGTTCGCTAGGCACTCTGGTACTCGTTTCTAGTCTTTTTGGACACATATTATTAGCAGAGGAACGCCTGGTTGTACACTGTCGAAGAACTGGCCGCTCAGAGCGGAAAGAAGCGAAGAAATCGGCATTTTTTCGAGCTTTTTTGCTTCGAGGCGGACTTCAAGGGCCAAACAATGAAGCCTCGTTTAACATGGAAGTGGATCTTAAAAACCGAGCTGAAAAATCATTTACATGACGTGAAATCTGTGTGAATTTACGAAGGAATTCTTGTTCTTTTGATCTGGAGGTAAAGTGAGGTTTGTACCAGCTTATAACGTTACGAAATTTGACTGTTAGTTCTGTGTATTTTAGCGCCGTGGCATAGACTTCCTCTTGTAAACAGAGCTCTTGAGTTTGTAACCTAGATTTGACAAAACCGAACCGATTTTATACTGTAGCCCACCAATATTACCACGAAAAGAAAGATGAACAACATGTTGTTTCGATCGGAGGCAAAGTAACTTTCGATTTCGAATTTAGCCCAGTGTTATCTTGAATTTAAGTTTCATTGCCATACATTTACAGTAAATTATTTGAAGGTAATCTGAGTCCATATTTTAGAAGTGCCACGCTCAAGTGCGCATGTCCATTCGGTAGAAATGCAAACGAAACTTCGACAAAATCCGTACGTCTTTTTCTTCAAAGGTTTGATTGACGGAATGCAAAACGCAGCAAGGCGTGAGTTCCCAGAATCATGAAAATCGCAGTAACCAGTATTTTTTCAACTCCGACAGGCACCGACTTTCTACTTTTTCTTGTCCTCAAGAGCAACTAGATTTTAGTGTTTAATTTTTCTGCTAAAGCCGTGGGCCGGCTTTTCACTCAAATAAGCGGAGACGGAGACGTAAGAGCTTACGTTTGTGCGAAGAAATCTTTCTTTCGTTCTGCTTCCTTCGCGCTTACGTCTCCTTCTCCGTCTCCGTTCTTTGATTTTCACACGAACGCAAGCTTCCTCTTCGTCTTTCTCCGTCTCCGCTTACTTCACTGTTGAAAAGCCGGCTTATACTTATTTCGCAGGCTGCTGTTGTATTGAAATCTTACCGGTACTTACCAAAAATATTTGCAAGCAAAGTCAGCTCCTTGTTAACTTGTTGTTCAGGGTATTCCGTGTAACTTGGCGAAGTGTCTGGGATTTTATATCATGCATCTATTCGCTGATCCAGATCACTCCGTTACGGCACTCAAGTTTTCAAAAGCCGTGATCTCAAAACTTCAGCACGTATGCTATGGATGACGTTTGAAGTGGCGGAACATTGTATGGGAGGTGAATTGTGAAGTATATAACAATATAAGATACTAATGCTGTGGTGTTGCAATTTTTGATCTGTGCTGTTCCCTGTTAGCAGAGGTCACTATCTTGTTCTTTGTGGCGTCTTCACACAAATGTCACAACCTCGTCCAGGATCGTGGACGTACTTGACTGGTTTGGCTGATTTTACAAAAATGGCGTCAATGTTTTTGCTTCGAAAACAGCACACGGTTCCACGAATGATTTCTCGTTCAACACAACAATTTGCTGAAATTTCGATAGAAAATAAAACGATCCCCAGCGAATTCAAAAAGGCAAACTTTAGGAATGAGTATCGGAGCAGCGTCTAAGAGCTTTTAAACTGAGTAAACGAGCCATCTAAAGGCCACAAAAAGTGATTTAGTGTAAGTTGTAGAGCAGATAAATTGATATTTTCTTGCTCGCGCACAAACTTATTGACCAGTTTCTCCAAGCTCACGCCATTTTCTCACACGTGTGCGACAGGGAAATGCCATTTGTGTGCAGAGGCTACTTTTGCATACTGAAGTCGCTGCTATGATGGTCGCCATAAATTATTGATTTTGTACTCTATGCTCTTCAAAGTTATAATAATAGTAATGTAGTTGATGTTCTTGGGCGTAAATATGCTTTGGGCCCTTCTCAGTGGTCATTTTATCCCTCGCTGCGCTCGGCTTAAACGAGCCCCGACATCATGAATTATAATGATGGCACGAAGGCTTCTGTAAATCCGGCATCTTTTCTGTGACCACCACAGATTTTCAAATTTTAATGGTCTTTAATATTAAAATTATGAGCAATGGTTCTTGGTAATGTCAGTAGCAAATTTGAGAAGAGAAAAAGTGGGAACGCTAAGTCATGCGCGTAAAACCTATATCGATTTAGGCGTCGTATATTTACTGTGCGACTACGTTAACCGGGCCATTTTGTAAGAAGTTAGCCAATCAGAAAGCGAGTACAGAACAAAGGATCTCGACTTTCTCGAGATCTGAGACACCGAGATATCGCTTTTCTCGTAAAAATTGTGGAACTTATGGGCAGAAATAACTTCAAAACACTTAGTTACTCATCGTCAGATGTATTGCAGGTATTAAATTTCCTTAAAATGGTTTGAATCTCTAAATGACAAACTTTTTACGGGATGGCCCGGTTGACGTAGTCGCACAGTAATAATTATATTACTAGCTCGAGATTTGAGTCAACTATCAAGCTCATAGAAATCGAGAGCGAGTACTGTAATTGTTTAAAAAAATCAAACTCACACACTACCTTGGAATCATGAAACTTTTTAGAGTTGTTTTGTTTTACTTCAAAACGCCGGCCTTTTCAAAACTCACTATCTATGACTCAATAGACAGTGAGTTTTGAGCCAATCAGAATGCAGGATTCGTGATAGTGTATGAGTGTGCGTTTACTAAAGCCTAATAGCCTACGGAGCCGGCTAGGCTCCAGTCGATTGTGCTAGCATAATTTTTAGCATAATTTGTCAGGCTCAAATATCCCTTATCGTAATGATAAATTGACTTCAGACATAAAGTAAGCTCTCCAAATAAACGGTCGGCGATGTCTAGAGCCTAGTTGGGATAGTTTTTTAGTTTTTTTGGGGGAAGAACCGGAACCGGAAGTCTAGAAAACCTTGTTCCCAGTCCCATTCTCATGACAACGTGACAAAATGGCGTCCTCCACCCCCGAAGCAGAGCCCTTTCTTACTGTGTTTTGTATAAGTCGTTATCACATATAATGCATTGAGTTGCTGTAATAGCGCCGGGTTTCAGCCTGCACAGTATTACTTATCTCATCTAAGAGATTTATAAATATATGAGGTTAATAAAACTCACCTTTCTTACTGTTTTGCCCATTTTTTGTCGAACATGGCATATTATGCTAGTAGCACTGCTCGTTTTTTATCCAAATTATGCTCGTTTCTCAAAATAATGCTACTTTTTTTCAATTTATGTTCGACAAAAAATGGGCAAAACAGTAAGAAAGGTGCTCCGCTCTGCGGCCTTCGGCCGCAAAGGAGCTCCGCTAATATGCCAGTTTTACTAGCACAATCGACTCGAGCCTAGAGCCGGCCCTCCACTCTGTTTTATTTTTTTTCGGATATTTATTTTTTTTGGCGCGGGAGTCCTGTGTTTTCCGCGACACAGGATTGTCGCAGGAGCTACGCCGTATGTAAAGTGGCTATTTCAGATGATGTGATACTAATATCGCTTATAGGGTAATTATATTGGCTCTTCAGGCGTTTCGGCGAGGCTACAAAATGACAAGGTCTGGCTATAAATAAAGGGTAACAAACTTAACAAAGCTAGAAAAATTGAACTCGATATCTTGTATTGAAAGCGCGTGAATATAAAAAAATTGAAAGCATCAATTCACCTGATGGGACCATATAAACCTCACGTGATTTGAAATGGCTAATTTGCATAGGACGCTGTGTATGTTCATAGACCAAATCGCGCGGCTAACAGTGTTTACATCTTGTTGTCACCAAATTCAGATCGTGTGATGATTTCTTTGGGTGGTTACAATTGTCATTTGTTTGCACGATTACACGAGTGTATGTGCAGAACTAACAAAAGTATCCACCTAAAAAGATCATCATATGATATGAATCAACAAGCAACAAGAAGCAACAAGATGTAAACACCGATTTGGTCTATTGAAGCGAGAGGTTGATATTATTCAAAGCATAAAAATTTATAGCCGATATTACACGTTGGCTTACCACCGCCATATGCATGGCTACGCGACCTCAAAATTCAGTCACTGTTGCGGTTTCACGAAAGAAAACTGCAATGTTAATTTTCTTGAACCAGAAAGTTAAACATTCGAGACAAGGAAGCCAAAGGATAGCTTAAAACCATTTTAGTTGATATGGCACAGTGAGTGCAGCTAGCCAGATACACTACCAGCGGCGTAGCCAGGAATTTCTGAAGGGGGGGGGGGCGGATTGTGAAAACATGGGACGAAAATGTTCAAATTTCCACCAGCAAATACAGTAAATGTATGGGAAAATCTCCCGAGAAAGGGGGGCCCCTGCCCCCCCTGGCTACGCCCCTGACTACGCATTTAGATACGCAAGTTGCTCTATAGCCAACGTTGTAGGTACACCCATCTGCAATTCAAGAAGGCGCCGCAGAGCTATAAATGCGCATTAATATGTCGGTATCTCAACAAAACAGGGCTAATATCGCCCAAACCACACCGCTTCCAGACAACATTCTTTTTAATTGAATAATGTTATTCGAAAATGCAGATTCCCAAAAAATTGTGAGATATCAGGGAAGTGGTGGCACATTGTATCACTTTCACTCAGGGTCACGTTCGAAAACGCCGCCGCTCGATGTTGTGCTACGGTATGTGGATCAATAAAAATAGGGCGAATGAATAAATGAATGTGAGAAAAGAGTTCAAATACTGGTGCCAATGGATCATGTGAGTCAACTTTCGATGAAAGAACATTCTCGTACACAGAGCTCCCCGCTCATTGCCTCGCGGGGAAGGCTCCGGTAAAATCCATTCGAGTTCATTTGCTGATTGGCCGATGTTAAAAACGTCCAGGCGTGCACAGACAGCTCTTTCGATCCTCAATAAAATTTTGCCAATAACAGTTTTGATCTTTTTGTTGCAAAAAAACCGACTGAAATAATCTGCAATTAGCTGTAAAATCGTTGTTTGAAGCTTATTGATGAAATTTCGTTTGGGTAACCAAAATACGAGGACCATACTTCCAGACGGAGCTGAATCGTCGTAAGGCGACCGTGGGTACAGTTCTTACGCCCACGCCAGAGATTTCGGCCCTGACAGTCGCTATCCTGGTGTTAGTTGCTCGTAGCGACTCAGGGACTCGGTCCAGGGACCTAGGTGAGGGAACGCCCGACCACCAGACCATTAAATAGACGCCCCTTGTAATGAGTAGTGAGCAACGGTCTCTATACATCCGCTAGGTATTTATAGGTATGATTGAAGGGCGCGTGTTCCATGTGGGACAATTTGACCTAAAATCAAAGTGCTAGAAAAAGCGTGTAAAGTATTAATTTACAGAAAATGAGTGGCAGGCAATACAAAAGAATGGGCAATTGAAGCCTAAGGAAAACAGTTCACACGTCATTTGAAAGTTTAGAAATATACTTTAGGACGGTATCAAATGAATTTCGGGAAAAAAGCCATATTATGGATTTTTACATTTTTACCTTTCACGGGAAAACGATGATCCGTAGGCTGGATTTTTAAACGGGAGGCATCGCATTACAGCTGTTTTGAGTACTCTGCGAACTCTCGAGATCGATTTTCAACCATCAAATCGCTTTGTGGCTTCCATCAATCAAACTTTGAAACTCTTTGGAATACACAGAATTCAGGTACTCTCCAATCCTAGTGAAATGCCCTAACACACTACATCTTTTACTATTTTTTTCTAAACAAATGGCCTAACTTACAGTTTGGTTAGAAAGTCCACATCACAGTCAGAAAATTGTCTATTTTTAGATTTGAGTTTCGCGCGCGAAAGTATTCGAATGCTCAGGCTCGAATGCTCGTATACCCAATACACAACAAAATAGAGAATATCCTACCTTATCTTTGCGATTTTAACGGTTTTTCCATTGATCTGCGATTTAATTTTAGGCTGGATCTCACAACTGTTCGCGTGGCGAGAAAGTGGGAACCCTGTGGATGACGAATTTTCTCGGGCATCCTAGTTCTAAAAATAGACACTTTTCTGACTGTGATTCGGGCGTACATAGTAAATATGGAAACTCTTGGTAATCCACTCTTGATTAAACTGATAATTGGTACCAATTGAGAATAGTTGGTATCGCATTGAATGGAATTGATAAAAAATAATAGCAATTGATAACAAATAAACATTCTCGTACCCAGAGCTCCCCGGCTCGTCACTTCGCAGGGGAGGCTCTGGGGACATCCATTTGAGTGCCGTCGCTGATTGGCTCATTTTGAACGTTGGAGCATGCGCTGAAAGATCTTTCTCTCAGCGGCTCTGTATTAAATCTCGCGCATGCGTCAGTGGTTGTCATCAGAGCCTTCCCCGCGAGAAGACGAGCCGGGGAGCTCTGGGTAAGAGAATGACAAATAAAGGGATGCTGTCACGCAACTGCGCAGCTGTTCTGCGCATCTCAAAACAAAGAAGTATCGTCCCTTAACGATGGCCAACGAAGGCTGAAAACCACGAATACAAACTGTTTTAATCTCGCTATTTCTCGATCCATCCGACCAAATGTTTACGTTTTACATGTTCTTCAATAGTTTTCTGATAGGATGGTTTAGTTTTGGTCAGTGATCGTTCCTGGAGAATGCGCGTATCGCAACAGCCTCCCATTAAACGTTTTTTTCGTTTCAATATTTCGCTTCAAGTTGTGCGACTAGAAAGTCATCGATTTTTAGTCAATATATATATATTTTTTGCGAACGGATTTCACATCATCAGAGCATGAAATAATTTTCTTCGACGTCTAGTCGACCAATCAAGCCGTGAATGTAAATGGAGATTTGCCGGTACACTGCTTTATTATATGTTTTTAGAATAGTCACTCATGAGGTAACCTGCTAAAGCCGATATCACTTAGCGCTCGCCGAAAAGAGACTCCCGTAAAGAGGCGTCAGTGTGCTCAAGCCAAACATTCCATACTGTTTTGACCTAGACCGTTAAAGGTATTACGTGGTCAATTTGACTATTTGATATTTAATTTTATTAGCACACAAGTATTAGTAAGGGATTCAAACAAGACGAAAAGAGATGCAACAAAGTCAAATTGGTCACGTAATTATTTTGACGAGATTTGAATAAAAAATATCATATTCAGTTTGTAATGTTTGGCTTGAGCCTGCAGACGTGTGTCTTTGCACGAGTTTCTTTCAGCAAGCGCTAAGTGCTGTCAGCTTTCGACGGCTACAAATGGGACATTTGGCAATTTTGATCGGTCATTGTTAGATGGACCGACAGTATACTTTCCGGTTCTAATTATGCAATTTCTTCTGGACTTTTAGTTAAAAATGTACTTGATGATGATGCAAATCTGAGTGAGTATCAACTTTTATCAATTGTTGATAAAAGTTGATAATCAATATTGATAATCAATTTACAAATTAATATAGTAATATCAGTTGCCTATCAATTGGAAACTATTATCAATTTTGATTAATTAGTCATATCGGGCTTAACGAGTGCTTTGAAGCTCTCAAACAAAACTCCCCAGTAATGACTGATTATTCAAGAGCCAAGAGGTTTTAGGTAACCTAAAACCAAGATGACGTGCAGGCAAGTGGCTTTCCTTTAACTCTTCGTCGCTAGCGCTGTCATGGTGCATCCTTCGGTGAGCAGCTCAATAAGTTACCGCACATACAAACAGAAACCATTTTCGGCCCTGTTCAACACTACCCTATCTCAAACTCGCCCTTACAAGACCACACGTTCGAGAATGATCTTAACCAAACGTCACAAATGAGCATGCGCGCCGTAGTGTTAAGAGCTAATTGACGGCATTTTAAAAGAGTGATGTAAGTAAGTGATATGGACCAGTGAGTACTGGCTGATATAAAATTCCAAACACTTCGGCCATTTGCACGGATCGTCCTGAACAACGAGTTAGAGAGGACCTGATTTTGCAAATTGCAAATATTTTTGGTAAGTACAGGGTTTTGTGTAGTGAATGTAGTGGTCTTTCCGCCTTCTTAAGATTACTGAGAAACTCCGCGACACGTCCTCGGAAAAACAATCTTAATAATAACTTTAATAGTAACATCCTCTCGAGGTTTTTCAGAAACTATTTACAAACTATGTACAACATACAGCCACAAAAATGATAATAAAATAATCATACACCTCCTTAGTTTAACCAAAACATGTCAACCTATATATCGCCTATAGAATGGACTAGCAGGCTATGGCAACAATAAGTAACTGAATTATTGATAAATAAATATATTTTTAAAGGATTGATTAAATATTTGGGTGTGCCATTTTCACGTGCTAACGCCGCCGAACTGCTGGACTCCCAATTAACAGATTGTTTTAATCTAAGCTGGTTCTCAAAAACTGTGTCTAGCTGCGTTTTTTAAACTGATTTTGTTTAGCTCAAAAGTTATGGAACTTTTAAATTTCGAAGGTCAAATTTTATAGCATTTTCACGCTCTAAAATCCTCAACGCTCAAAAAGGCGATTACTTTGAAGTTATTTATTCTAAAAATGTTTTCACTGTTGAAAAACTACTCGATTGATTTATGGGCTTCGCTGCTTTTTCTATTTCCTTTTCAATTTATCTTTAGCCAAGATGACGTGTTTCGGGCAAGTTGCTTTCGTCTTCCTTTTTCTCGCCAGCGCTGTCATGTTGCATCCTTACCGCGGGAAAATGGTGAGCAACTATACGCATATTAGTTACTGCACATAAAAAAAACACAAGAAAATAACGTCTGGACCTATTCAGCCACTAAGACCCCGTCCACACTAACGCGTTTTCGTTTGAATCCGTATACTTTTTGATACGTTTAAGTCTTCCGTCCACACTTACACGCTGATCATTTTCATCGAATCCGAATCATTTTCGAATCCGTATACATATCGTTTTAGTGTGGACGGTCGAATCCGGATAAAAATGGAAACGATGACGTCAACTGCACCATTCAATTTGATACTATCCTTGCACACGCCAGCATCAAATAAAAACTGCATCGACTCTGTATAAGTTTGAAAACGAATACTTTTGAAAACGCGTTAGTGTGGACAAGGCCTAACCCAACTCAAAGTCATCCTCTGGACTGATTTCTTTATTCTAAGTACGCTTTTAAAACAAGCATAAGCAAGCGTTGCAAGCTTACCCAAGCCCGACTTGCTGAACCTGCTAAACAAGTTTCACAATGGCTAAATGTTCCCTTCTTGTTGTTCATAGGAACTCAAGAGGCCATCATCATTGAAAAAAGCAGGTGAAGTCCAGAGTTTGTTGTCTTGTGAAATGACTTCCCGCTTTCGCAGGTGACTGCGCTCGCAGGTCACGGGATGGGGTTTGAATATTGTTGTTCAACATGGTCTCGAAGTTAAAATGAAGATTAACTGGCCTTAAAATGAGGATCATCATCATTTGGGGGACATGACTATATTCCAATTTTCTTCGTTCTATTAAAAAAACTATCAATAGAAAGAAGCAATCCGGGAGGGCGGGTGCTCCCTTAAAGAGCTATACGGGTATGTGCCGCCAAACGTATTGTTTTATTAAATGCAAAGAATTCAACTTAAGCCTTGACATTCTATAGCGCCATTGTAATGCCATTGTAATGCTAATGTGCCAACCGTAGATTGAATAGCGCCCTTTGTTCTGTGAACCAATCGATCTCTGGTTGGCACATTATTAACAATGGATGACGTCAGCGTGAACAGCGCTATTACAGATAAACCGTAACAACGTAAACAACAACAATTTTGACTTAGAGGAAGGATATTCAAAAAAACGTTTCTAAAAAGATTAACACGAGATTAACCACTATTAACGTAATTTCTCTTTAGAACGTCTCATTTTGGGTAGCTTTTCTTGAAAAAATCGTTTTAGAACGGGGGGGGGAGGGGAGGGAGCAATGTGTATAAATGAACATGATTGAAAAATTGTCTGGCAAAGTCTACTTTCACTTTTTGATAAATTACTCAGGTAAAAATACGAAAGCACAAAAAGCTATTGCAAAATTTGTACATGAGTGCTTCCTCCTCCGGAAAGACACTATAATTACATAGTAATAATTATATCTCATTTTAAATAAGTTTTATTTGGAACTATCAATCCATGTACTTTAGTATATGGAGACTATATAGAGACCGGGCTATAGAGCAGGGTAGTAACCAGGAATATGGGATCAGGGATATTTTGAGGCTCAGGGAACGCGATTTAGGCCACTGGGATCGGGATCGGGATCATCGAGGATATCCTCTAAGATATAGGTAGGGGTCATGCCATGTACATGGATCACTTATTTCTAATCGGGATCAGCGATCAAAAGTTCAACGGAACTGGGGTAAAGGATAAAATATTTATCCTTGGGATCAGGGATCGCCCAAAAAATAATATTTAACAATTAGACTACGAGTTCGAGTTTTCTATGTGACAATATATATTAACGCGGCGCGTAGCGCCGAGTTGACTATTTGACTCATAGAAAACGAAACGAGAACGATCGTAGTCTAATTGTTTTACCCACTAGTATAATAACTTGAGTTGTTGCTAAAACGTATTTATTTTTAATTAATGGCTTTAGAATGTTTTGCGCTAGCGTTTTCGCTACTTACTATCTATTTAACCATTATCCTGCGAGATTGCGCAGAATATCGTCTGATACTTAGCCGACGAGGGACGCAGTCCCGAGTTAGCTAAATCAGATGATATTCTGCAAAAATCGAGCAGGATAATGGTTTTATTACTCAGCACATCGATAGCACAAAAAATCCCAGAAATGATGTACTTTTGGCGTGTTAAATACAAACTCAACACATCATAGTTCCCTAAGGCGACGGATATCGCAGGACATCTGTCGTGTACAGAGGCAGCTATTGGCGTTCCAATGATCATATTTGGGCAGTGCATCGATGTGCTGAATATATAATAATTAACAATTATTCCTCGAGCCTGAATGGGCTCTGAGTCAATAGCCCATGAGGACGAGATGAATAATTGTTTTAGTCAAGTCACAGTAGTAGGTCAATTTGTATTGCCAAAAAATGTTTTTGTTCTGGTCATTTGCCATTTTCTGGCTTTCAAATCCGACACTTTTCGCTACTAGTAGGCTATAACTTATAGCCTACTAGTAGCTCAACCAATCAGAACGCAGCATTGATAATAGATCACTAGTGTGATTTGACTAATACATGATATAGTGAGTAGCGGAGCCAATCAGATTGCAGGATTCGTGATAGTGTGCGAGTGGGTTTCTACTAAACCTGGTTACTACCCTGTATAGAACACAACGTTCTATCACTTTATCGTCATTCATTCCAGAGCTGCTGATTGAAAATAGCTTGGTAATACTCCATTAAAATCGCAATTTTTTGTACAACTGTCTACAGGTGTGAATGGCAAGCGCACTCTGACTGACTTTTCATCGATGGTTATTTGCGAGACGAAAGGCCAAGGCTTTTTAGGGCATGAGTTCGATAACTACGGCTGCTGGTGTGTTATTAGTGGCGGTGGGAGAGCTCTTGATGAAATAGACGAGTGAGTATTGCCTGGGAAAGTTTGTCCTTCCTTTCTTACCACTTCCTTTCTTACCACCGTATGCACGCGACTTCAAAATTCGCTGTTGCGATTGGCGATTTTCCGCAAGAAAATTGTAATATCAATTTCCTTGAACAAAAGTTCAACATTCTAGGCAAGGAAACCAAAGGATACCTATTTTGGTTGATTTTGCAATCAACATCGACCAACCGAAGCAGCCGAATACAGACCTGAGGTTTGATTGACAGCTAAAAATCGCCAATCGCCCGTCGCAACATTGAATTTTGAGGTCGCGTAGCAATGTATACAGTGGTTTTAAGGTATGGTTCACGAAAATGATGTGTCTTAAAGAATGGATAAGCAATATGGCCCTTCTTTATGGAATGAATTGCCTCAACTCCGCAACAGTCCCCGTTTTTAAGTCTCGTCTTAAAACCCATCTTTTTACGAGTTATTTTTAGTAGCGGATAATTTGTAAAAATTTTAAGTATGTGATTTGTAACCTTAAATACGTTGTAAATAATAGTTTGTAAATCAGTAGTTTGCTTTTTATTTCTTATTTTTTAATGATTGTAATTTTTAACGATTTTAATTTCCAATGTAAAGCGCATAGAACGTGGCTATATGCGCTATATAAATGCTGTATTATTATTATTATTATTATTATTATGATTATGATTATTATTATTATTATTATGGCGATAAGCGATATTTTACGAAATTTGGGGAATTTTTGGGCAACTTGGCGAGAAAAACAGCAACTTTTACGAGCAACTGCTTAGGTATTTTTTGTCAACTTCTGGAAAAGCCTTGCATTTGGTCATATGACCTAAGTTTATTTGCGGGATATAAGTGCTAAAATATCATTTGCATGACTAGTTTTACGGGAAACTAGGTGGTCTGCGTCGGCGGAGACGTGAACATGAACAACAACAACCAAAGGTTGAGATTTATGTTAAACATATATGTTAACATAAATCTCAACCTTTGCTTGTTGTTGTTCATGTTAAAATATCATTTGTTCTTTATTGTTATTCATGTTTTTATTAATCTTACTATTCTAGGTGTTGTAAGGTTCATAACAATTGTTACGGAAAGGCTTCCGTGTTCTTTACATTGCCTGGTCAAATAAACTGGGACACCTACTACTTTAGTGGCTGCAGCAATTGCAGTGAGTGTCTTCGCGATTGTACGTAACTTGTCTGGCACTGCATTTTTACGAAACACACGCTGTGATTCCTGCTCAGTGGAGCCTAATTCTCATCCGCTACGGTAGAGTGCGTTGTCACTTCCTACCTTCGCGTCTGATCAACGTCTCGCTTATCATGACCTAAGCAATTAAGTCGGGTATCCTGTGTAGAGTAGCCTAATTCTCATCCGCTACGGTAGAGTGCGTTAGCACTTCCTACCTCTGCGTCTAATCAGCGTCTCGCTTATCATGGCCTAAGCAAGTTAGTCGGGTACCCTATGGAGAATAGCCTGATTGTCATCCGCTACGGTAGTGTACGCTAGCACTTCCTACCTCCGCTTCTCACATCAAGGTCACGCTTTTCATGACTTAAGCAAGTTAGTCGGGTATCCTGTGGAGAGTAGCCTAATTCTCATCCGCTGCGGTAGAGTTCGTTAGCACTTCCTACCTTCGCGTCTGATCAATGCGCTTATCATGGCCTAAGCAAGTTAGTCGAGTATCCTGTGGAGAGTAGCGTAATTCTCATCTGCTGCGGTAGAGTACGTTAGCACTTCCTACCTCCCTTTCTGATCAGTGAAAAGTTCTATAAAAAGTTATTGAGTATCTCATGTCAGGGCAAAATAGAATTTTTTACCCAGTAAACCTAGCCTAGTATGTTTTTTTTGTAGCCAAATCTAAGAATGATGCCTGCGAGCAAGCCTTGTGTATGTGTGACTCGGTGGCGGCGAGGTGCTTCAAGGAACACGGTAGCAAGTACAATAAAGACTACAAATTCTATAATGGAACATGCAAGTAACTTCACGTGTTTTTTGCAAGTATGGCCCTTTCCTAACGTTCAATTCAGTATATTAGTACTGAAATTTTAATTACATAACAAGAAACCGTATGCCCGCATTAATAAACATTTATGTAGTAGTATGAACTACAAATTATAATAACATGTAATAATGGGCCTTCATCACACGTGAGCCATCTTGGATAAATATTTTGTATTTCCATGTGCAGCCTCATCATGTTTACGAGTTTCCACGCGGAAAACAATGAATTATATCCAAGATGGCTGCTGTGTGAATGTACGGTTCAGTATACATTGCAAAGAACATGATAAAAAGTGATTAAATTGAGCGGTTCTTATTCTTTAAGCGTTTTTGTCTCACAAGCTCTCGCGGTCACAGAAGAGTTGCCGGCCATAGGAGATCAGAAGCCTTCGTGTAATCATTAGTAAGTTCTTATGAGATGATCTAGTCATTGAGGCAAACGGACGCGCTAACGATCACGCCCAAGCAGTGTTCATGAAGATCACCACAAAAACGCGGAAAATTGGAACGTTGTTTGGAACGCTTGGTGATGCAAGAACTCAGCTGGCTTTTCTCATTTTCTACTGATATCACAAAGAACCATCGCTTATTATTTCAAACTTGTCAGAATTATTGAGACTCAAATCTCACAAGCTCTCGCGGTCACATAAGGGTTGCCGGTCACAGAAGAGAAGCCTTCGTGTAATCATCAGTTCCATGATCTAATCATTGAGGCAAACAGGCGCACTACCGATCACGCCCAAGCAGTGTTCATGAAGATCACCACAAACAAAAACTCGAAAAATTTAATTACAGCCATTCTCAGTTACACGCGGTCGCCGAGAAAAAAGCCTGCAAGCGAAAACTCGTTTTCCTGTCTTGTCTCAGCGCGACAAGCCGGCGAAAGCACGTGCGTTGCCATGGAAACTTTGACAAAAAGAAAACGAGTTTTCGCTTGCAAGCTTTTTTCCCGGCGACCGCGTGCAACTGAGAATGGCCGTAATAAAGAGTAAGTCACTTTTTTGTGAGAAGAAGCGTATTAAGAAAGAATCCACTAGCACGAGTTCGAGTAAGCAGTTGACACAAATCTTGTACCAATCATTTGCATTGCATTACAAACTTCTGTGGGACTGGTTTTCAATATATTGTGAAAAGAAACCATTTATAATAACACCAAACACTGAAAACGAGTTTTTAAGTTCCTACCAAACATTGGGAAATGGTAGTGGACTGAAATTGACAACTGACATTTTTTCCTGTATTCACACTATTTGTATCAATTTTTGAAAATTATTTTTACAAGCTCTAAAGGGAATTTGTTTTTGGTGTTACTACAGTTAATGAGTAACATCTTTAGCTTTAAGAAATTGCAAACAGAATGTGAATATCTTTGATATTACTCTGGTACAAGATTTTGTCCACAAAGACGTGAAATTGCTCGATGGCTCCAAATGGATTTCCTCTTAAAGTCTCTTGCTATAAATATCTGTTCCACAGCTATCTGAGCGCTCCCTCATAAAATGGAATGCTTTCTTTTTTTTGTAACGGTACATGATATAAGAGTTGTTGTTCACAATTCATTTCCCATATAATATTCCGTCACGTCAAACGTCACCATTAGTAAAACGAGCAGCGTTTATCGAGCTTACGGCTTTTGAAAACTTAAGAGCTGTAACGACGTGATATGGATGTGCGAATTTCCTTCTTTCTATCCAGAGTGCGTGAGTGTATTCTAAGTTTAGAGTGAATCTTTAGGACTTTGGTATACAGAGAACTCGGTCAGCGTTGCCCGGAATAAAAGAAAATACACCAGATTAGGAGCCGGCTACAATTTTTGTTCAACCCTGACGCGTGACGATTTTTTCGCTTAGGTTTACGTTTCAAACGTGCACGTTTTGTCAAGAAGTTGTCGCGTTTCTCACTCGCTGATTGGCTGCTGATTTGACGCGTTATTTTTCAGCCAATCAGAGTGCAAGAAACGCGACTACTTTTCGACAAAACTTGCACGTTTGAAACGTAAACTACGCGAAAAAATCGTCAAGCTTCAGGGTTGAACGAAAATGGTATTAATAACAAGACCATACGTTTTTTTACTACAGTTAATGAGTAACATCTTTAGCTTTAAGAAATTGCAAACAGAATGTGAATATCTTTGATATTACTCTGGTACAAGATTTTGTCCACAAAGACGTGAAATTGCTCGATCTCCAAATGGATTTCCTCTTAAAGTCTCTTGCTATAAATATCTGTTCCAAAGCTATCTGAGCGCTCCCTCATAAAATGGAATGCTTCTTTCTTGTAAACGGTACATGATAGATTAAAAGTTGTTGTTCACAATTCATTTCCCATACAATATTCCCTCACGTCAAACGTCACCATTAACAAAACGAGCAGCGTTTATCGAGCTTACGGCTTTTGAAAACTTGGGAGCTGTAACGACGTGATATGGATGTGCGAATTTCTTCTTTCTATCTTGAGTGCGTGAGTGTATTCTAAGTTTAGAGTGAATCTTTAGGACTTTGGTATACAGAGAACTCGGTCAGCGTTGCCCGGAATAAAAGAAAATACACCAGATTAGGAGCCGGCTACAATTTTCGTTCAACCCTGACGCGTGACGATTTTTTCGCGTAGGTTTACGTAAACCACGCGAAAAAATCGTCAAGCTTCAGGCTTGAACGAAAATGGTGATAACAAGACCATAAGTTTCTATGATATCTTTACAAGTCATTTCCCATACAATATTCCGCGACTTCAAACGTCTTCAAAGTGCTAAGAGCTAATTCACGGCTTTTGAAACTTGAGTGTCGTAACTAAGTGATATTGACCAGCGAATAGATGGATGATATAAAACCACACTTCGCCCAGTTAGACGGATATCCCTGAACAACGAGTTAGAAAGGAACTGATTTTGCAAATAGCAAATATTGTTTGGTAAGTACTGGGTTTCGTGTAGTACCTTTCAGCAGCATGTGAGTAATAATACGTTAAACACTAGAATACAGTCGCTCTCGAGGACATACAAAGGGCTGTGCGATTTAAGCGCCTGCTGATATTGAAAAAAAAAAGGAATGCATGGTTACTATGATTTTCATAGTTCTGCCAACTCCCACTCTACATTTGCTACCGCCAACTGTATTCGCAAATTTCTTATGACTTGCAAACATTTTTTTAAAGTTTCGTTTGCATCATGGCGGAAGATTTGGTTTTGAAGCCTAGCTAGTAGTCCTTGGAAGTTAAAAAAACTCTCAAAGCCTGCGTGAAATCACCCAGAGCTGCTCACTCGTTTGATTGACGGAAGCCAAACGCGGTTTGTCAGTTGGCGTAGAGTTCGCAGAATTATGAAAATTGTAGTAGGATCACGGTCACTTTAATCAGGGGCACCAAACGGGAATTTTCGGTAAAATATCGTGTAAGGTCGGAAAGGACAGAAATGATTGGGCTCATTGTGAGCAGGCATGTATTTTTAACCTCTCTGGTTTCAATATGAATTTGCTCTCAGTGTTCCTCTGATAATATAAAACCTTTTCCTTTAAGTTATTCTTTTAAAAATGTTTTCACATTTTAAACTACTCCATTTCCTGGTGGAATTAGGGGGCTTGCTTGCTTGTTCTCTTACTTTCTTTTCAACTTTTGTCTTTTCTTAGCCAACATGACGTGTTTCGGGCGACTGGCGTTCCTGTTCTTCTTCGTCGCTAGCGCTGTCATGTCGCATCCTTACCGCGGGAAAACGGTGAGTAACTTTACGCACTCGAGTAACCGCACATAACACAAAAATCGGCCTTTTCAACACTACTCCATCTCAGATTTCCGTGACCTGGCTTCATGAGAACCATTTGAATCGTGCTTTGGAATGAAAACCTTCCAATGGTGAGCTGAGATCACAATCATGAAAGGGTATTGACTACCAAGTTAATGTTGCGTTATAAGGGATGCAAGGGACCTATCAAGGAACTCTTAATTTTCGAAAATTGCTCCACCCCCTGTGGAAATTTCGGGGTCAAACAAAACACACCCTGTGGAAATTCCAGCTTCCTTGAGAGAGGGTAACGGATATAAATTTGAACAGCGCAATGCATTATTGTTTTTGTTATTCATTTCAAAAATGCATTCCACAATACATGTCACAATTCACAATGTGAACCAACCGTGTTCGTGTTACACAGGGAATTTCTGCAGAAACCCATCCATGGGAAAAGCTGAATTCCTCATCCTAGAAGAATGGGAAGTGTTCGGATTTCCCATGGCTCTCCATGTGAATTCCGAACACTTCTCATGCGTGTGCCTTTGGAAATTCAGCTTTTCCCATGGATGGGGAAATTCACTGTGTTATTGATGCTGTGAACCAACCGTGCGAACAAAATGCCATAACAATCTCACTGACCACGACCTAATGTTTAGACCTAAGCGGCACGTGATATCTTGTTGTCACCCAATCATATCACATGATGATTAATTTAGGTTACGATGACACCGCGGCAAAACGCATTTGCCATGCGCTTAAGATTCACTTCCTGTGAAATGAAAACAAAAGAAATAATCCACATCACAAAAATATCTCGTGCTGTCTTGGAAATTTGGAAAACTTAAGCTCCAGGCACAAAACTTGAGGCCAAACATTGCAGAGCAGAGCAGAATAGAATATGATCATATCTTTCTCTGAACTTTCGCATCTCGCACTACCCGTGGCGAAAATTATGATTCAAAATCAAAATTTATCGTTCGCTGTGGTTATGTAAATTTTTTCAATTGTCTTCATTTCACAGGCCAGTGAATTAGCGCATGCGAACTGCGTTTTGGCGCGGCGTCGGTTGCGATTGTTAAATTTCTCATACACGACACCGACCGCAGGCCTACCCCGGGTCCTGCAACCGAGGTAGAAACACTCATCGGCACATGATCGGCAAATACACGACACCCGGACCGCAGGCCTACTCCGGGTTCTGCAACCGAGGTAGAAACACTCATCGGCACATGATCGGCAAATACACGACACCCGGACCGCAGGCCTACTCCGGGTTCTGCAACCGAGGTAGAAACACTCATCGGCACATGATCGGCAAATACACGACACCCGGACCGCAGGCCTACTCCGGGTTCTGCAACCGAGGTAGAAACACTCATCGGCACATGATCGGCACATGATATCATCGCCATATTTGGTAAAGTTCCATGTACCAAGCCGAATAATACAGGGACGGCGGAGCCCCCCCCCCCCCTTCCCCACATTTCGCCAAGTTTTCATACATTTTCACTAAACTCAGTTCCCGCACCTTACCATACAATCTTACTAATGCCCCCCCCCCCACACACACACACTTTGAAAACTGTTCCGCCGTCCCTGTAATAATAAAATCTGAATCTGGGGGGTTGGGAAGGGGGGGGGGGGGGGGGGGGGGGGATGGGAATCAGTGTGGTCTGTCCACCCTTTTTTCTCATATTTCTGGGATAACCTTTAGATTAGCCACCGACTTGGTCTTAGATCTGCATTATATCCTTATCCACTAAACTCAGTTCCCGCACCTTGCCATACAATCTTACTAATGACCCCCCCCCCCCCCCACCAACTTTGAAAACTGTTCCGCCGTCCCTGTAATAATAATATATAGATTTAGGCACTGCCTAAAAGCGGAGCTCCCAACTATTATAAGGAATAAAAGATGGTAGTAGTTAATTGTAGTATCAAAAACAAATTTATTATATTTAGACTAATATTATTGCCTTTCTGCCTTTTACAAAACACAAAAAGCATGAGGACAACTCAACTAATAAAATGTAGACACCCGTAGGGCTTGTTCACATGAGGCGAGATACCAACCTTGTCCCCAGGGTCTTGTGGGCAATTTTCAAGATGGCGGTTGGTCAAGTAGAAAACCCTGGGGAGGCTGAGTCACATGACCACTGTTTGAAAACATGGGAACGAGGTTGTCCTTTGTTGTGAAACGGTCATGTGACTCAGCCTCCCCCAGGGTCTTCTCCCGAGTCAACCACCATTTTGAAAAACGATGGAGAAGACCCTGGGACAACTTTGGGGTAGGGACAAAACTGGCACCTGTTTCACATGAGAAAAAAAATGCAAGATATCTTGGTGTTGTGGCTAACACATGCGGCACGCACAATCAAGAAAGTTAGCCCAACCCCTGACCTGTCAAGGAATAGGACAGGGAAATTCTAGTTAGGGCTGTTGTTAGGCCTAACAGACCTAACAGCCAAACCAGCATCGAGAAAACATTCCTTACTCCCACCTCTTAAAAGACCTGGGGCACAAATTATGATAAACACAACAACCCTAACACCACTTACAGACCTAACAGCCCTAACAGTCTTAACAGCTCTAACAGTCCTAACAGCCCACAGAGGGCTGTTAGGTGTTGATCATAATATGTGCCCCGCCTTTTAGGAATGCTTCCTCTCTGCTGTTTAGGACTGTTAGGTTTGTTAGGACTGTTAGGGTTGTCAGGCCAGCCAGGGCTGTTAGGGCTGTAAGGGCTGTTAGGGTTGTACGTGTTGATCATTATGTGCCCTGCCATTTAGACGTGGGAGTAAGGAATGCTTCCTCCCAGCTGTTTGTCCCTAACAGCAGCCCTATGCTGTTTGAGACTGATAGGGCTGTTAGACCTTACAGCAGCCCCTAACAAGAATTGCCCTGTCCTATTTCTTGACTCATATGACCCCTGAGATAGACAGTTTTATGCTGTCCCTAAACAAATACCATATCTCTCAGCCCAGAGTTGTCTCGGTTACAAGTGAATTGTTTGATTTCAACACAGAGGGATTGTCTAGAGGCAAGTCTGGGGACCAAAATATCCCCTAATCCCCATATCTTGCCTCATTTGGTGCCTCAGCTGTATCCCTGCAAAATATCCCGAAAAATATCCCCCTAAAATATTTGGTAATATTTTCAACACTAAAAAAGTTTGCAGTTTCAAATTTTGTAATGATTAAATTTTCAAATTTTCAAATAAATTTGATTGCTTGATTGGCTTGATTTATTTTATTGCTTGGCACATGTCCCACGGCTTCCAGTCAAATTAGCATGCTCCCTGCTCTTTTCCATACAAATACTGGGGTGGGGGTCACTTTTCAACGCCCTTCTCGGCAGGGGGGACTTTACTTTTATTACTTTTTCAAATACAGCCTACCCCTCTCAACGAGGATTACTGGCTGGGGGTTAGCTGGGGGACACAATAACCAGGGGACACAATAACAAATACCATATCTCTCAGCCAGAGTTGTCTCAGTCACAAGTGAATTGTTTGATTTCAACACAGAGGGATTGTCTAGAGGCAAGTCTGGGGACCAAAATATCCCCTAATCCCCATATTATCTTGCCTCATTTGATGCCTCAGCTGTATCCCTGCAAAATATCCGAAAAATATCCCCTAAAATATTGGTAATATTTTCAACCCTAAAAAAGTTTGCAGTTTCAAATTTTTTTTATGATTAAATTTTCAAATTTTCAAATAAATTTGATTGCTTGATTGGCTTGATTTATTTATTGCTTGGCACATGTCCCACGGCTTACAGTCAGAATTAGCATGCTCCCTGCTCTTTTCCATACAAATGCTGGGGTGGGGGTCACTTTTCAACGCCCTTCTCGGCAGGGGGGTCTTTACTTTTTTACTTTTTCCAATACAGCCTACCCCTCTCAACGAGGATTACTGGCTGGGGGTCAGTTGGGGGACACAATAACCAGGGGACACAATAACTTTCATGATTTATTCAGGACAATATTTATTCCTCAGTGGAAAAAACTGCATTATCTGACAGAGACATTTTACCAGGAGAGATTTTACCAGGATTCCGGGCAATTTGGCAAAGTGGCCAAAAATCCAGTTACTGAAACACTTAGAATCACTTCCTTGATTTTGGTCTATTTTGGAAATTAAATGTATGCCATGAACAACAAAATGAAAAACGGAGAAATATAATGTCAAAGTTCTCCACCCTGGAGTACTACAATGAAACTCTATGTGGACCCAATTCTATAAAACCCTCAGCTGTATATTGAAACAGGTTGCCATCTAGATTTCATAATGGAAATAACACAAGTTACTATACTTGCGTGCAGACCCTTCAAAAGATATTGGACCAGACACTACTCCTGGCTATACGGGTGTTAGGCAGAAGGCTGCAAAGTCCAAAGTGTTCCAAATACATAACTCCATATTATGGGTGGAGCAATTTTGTAGAAGGGTCTTAAATTCATGAAGTTTCAGGTTTACAAGATGTCCAGAAAAGGAAAAATAGGCACTTGAATTTCACCTAATTGCACTTAAAATACTGAAAAAAATGGGGATTTGGGGGGAGGGGGGGGGGGGGGGGGGGGGTGGGAGAGAAAATAGAAATGAGACAGAAAAACAAAATAATTTCTGTTTGAGGGGGCATGCTCCCCCTGAGAAAAGTTTGAAAAACTTGGATCAAGATACTTCTATTGGGTTTTTGAAAGAGGTGAAAACAATGAAACTACAGCAGAAACATATTAAACAGAGGCTCTCTTTATACTGATCCAACAGAAATGGGAAAACGTTCTGTACACTCTGCTGACTTTTCTTTGAGCAAGGAAAATATTATTGATGCATAACATTTAACTTATATTTGGCTGGGGACAAACCGGTTATGCACTAGTCAATTGAAACCCCCACCCCTAGGGACCCGAGGAAGGGCTGGGGATTTGATTTTACCCCTGAACAAAAGCTGTTTAAGTCCCCACTCCATCGGGAGGAAATTCCTGTGAAATGCCCCTACCCTTGGGGCCTCCAAAATCACCCTTTAGTTGCAAGCATCAAAGAAAGAACACACCTTTCTATGATTGTCAAAGGGGAGTGGGCCTCAGCTAGTGTGGTGTCCTATATGAAACAAGGGATGCAAGTACAGAAAAATGCATTAAAATCGAATAATTCCAATGAATTGCATCGTAGCTAACATGTAGATTTGCATGGCCAAAATCAAAGTGAAAGAATTGACCGAAATAATTTATTTGAAAGCAAATAAACATTCCCCGGGGGGTGGGGACACTTTCCAGAATCAAAACCAGTCAAATCCACCACCCACTCTGAACAGACTCTTGTTTTAAAATGCTTTAAACCCCCACGATAACGCCACCCTTCCCTGGGTCCCTAGGGGTGGGGGTTTCAATTGACTAGTGCATTACTCACGAAGAATCCAAAACAAATTGAAACACAGGTCGAAAGTTTTCAAGAAATAACTTAATAATAGATAGCTATCAATAGATAGAATATTTAAAGTAATCAATTCTATAATTCAATGAATGGCCAAAACACAGTTGAAAGTCTATGATCATCTTTTCTAAATCGTACGGCCGAGGAATCAAATTCCCTGAAGAGATCGTCTAGTCAGAGAAAATATTTCTCATAAAACAAAAAAACATTCTTACCAAAGAGCTTGCAGTTTATTAATCCACTTCATACTGAATGTTTGTCCAACTCCAGCGAACAGTGAGTTTCCAATCAACACCGCCGCCATTATATCCGTGACTTTCAAAGCTATTCCATCTCTTTAGGGAGCTGAAGAACCCACAAAACACGGCAAAACACGAAAACTCCCGCGCTTGATTTTGGGCGCCATTGTTGTTGTACTGTAACTCGTGACAAACGTTTTCAGTTCCTGTGAATTCAGCTATAGTCCTCACACTTTCGCATTCAGTGGAGAAGTAGAACATATGTCTAATTAAATAGAATTGCAGCCTGTAATTTTTCCTCGTGAAAACGACTCCTCTAAAAACAAACAGAGCAGGCTATCGTGTGTAGGAACACAACTACTATTCGCACTGGGTCCCAGTAGTACGCATATAAGAGATCAACTCATTAGCATATGTCTCAGTCTCAGTTGGTTTGAGAACGCCGCGCCGTCGACGTCTCTCTGGTCCGACTAAAAGTTCTATACTCTGCACAAGACTTTACAGCCATTCTACAATTAAAGTCTACAGGTTTTCATCGTCTCCACTTATTCCCTCTTCCTGCCAGCAGTCTACTATTCGCTCGGTGGCGTCTGCAATTTCGGTTTGAATTCAAATGTTGTGCTTTATAATATCCCGTCATTTGCCTCCATGCCGTTTCACTCAAGGGCGAACTGTTTCATTTATATTTACAGGTCCACAGTCTTACCGGGTTCCGCGGGAGCTCTTCTACCGGCGTTTTCCTTCGTAAATAAATACGCGAACCCCGAAGCCGACTTGGCCGCGTGTTGGAGCATACTTGTCATACTTCTATCGGCCATTCTTCTCTACCGCCATCTCGTCACGCTCCCTCTGTAGTAAGCTGGCTTTCAGTATCCCTAGCTTGTCTGCCACTCAGTTGTTGCCATTACAATTTTTGCTTATGTGTTCGCTGAGTACAGCACAATTTGTAGCTATTATCTTCCCGCTCCCTGTTAGTCTGGCAGAGTTCGTTCGCTTACCACGGATTTATATGGTAATTGCCTCGCCATTTTGTCTTGTTTCCGTCATTGCTTTATGTACATGGGCGACTGGGTGAACCTCACCGTAAATTTTTTCACTCCATTTTCTGTGCATGTGGGCGACTGGGTGAACCTTGCCATATAATTTTTTCTCTCAATTTTTATGCACATGGGCGACTGGGTGAACCTCGCCGTAAATTTTTTCACTCCATTTTCTGTGCATGTGGGCGACTGGGTGAACCTCGCCATAATATATATATATATTTTTTCACTCCATTTTCTGTGCATGTGGGCGACTGGGTGAGCCTCGCCGTGAATTTTTTCACTCCATTTTCTGTGCATGTGGGCGACTGGGTGAGCTTCGCCATATAATTTTTCTCTATTTTTATGCACATGGGCGACTGGGTGAGCCTCGCCGTAAATTTTTTCACTCCATTTTCTGTGCATGTGGGCGACTTGGGTGAGCCTCGCCGTAAATTTTTTCACTCCATTTTCTGTGCATGTGGGCGACTGGGTGAGCCTCGCCATAAATTTTTTCACTCCATTTTCTGTGCATGTGGGCGACTGGGTGAGCCTCGCCATATAATTTTTCTCTATTTTTATGCACATGGGCGACTGGGTGAGCCTCGCCGTAAATTTTTCACTCCATTTTCTTCTGCGCATGTGGGCGACTGGGTGAACCTCGCCGTAAAATTTTCTCTCCATTTTCTGTGCATGTGAGCGACTGGGTGAACCTCGCCATACAATTTTTCTCTCAATTTTTATGCACATGGGCGACTGGGTGAACCTCGCCGTAATAATTTTTTTTTTTCACTCCATTTTCTGTGCATGTGGGCGACTGGGTGAGCCTCGCCGTAAATTTTTTCACTCCATTTTCTGTGCATGTGGGCGACTGGGTGAGCCTCGCCATATAATTTTCGCTATTTTTATGCACATGGGCGACTGGGTGAGCCTCGCCGTAAATTTTTTCACTCCATTTTCTTCTGCGCATGTGGGCGACTGGGTGAACCTCGCCGTAAAATTTTCCCTCCATTTTCTGTGCATGTGAGCGACTGGGAGAACCTCGCCGTAAAATGTTTCCCTCTATTTTTATGCACATAGGCGACCGGGTGAACCTCGCCATATAATTTTTCACTCCATTTTCTCGCCATATACTTCGGTGTATTTTCATGGGTCGCATCCCCCTTCTCAGCACTCCTGGAGAGGCTATCTAATGTCCTCTGGGCAATGTCGGTTCCTTTTGTCCCTTGGGACATCTGGAATCCGTCCAGTGCCCTGTCCTCGGACGGGGCATTCTGGGTTTGCTGGGTTTGGGGCTGTTCCCCTTTGCCTCGTAGCGTATAGCTATTTCAGTACATAGACGTATATTTATGGGCAGGGGTGCAGCCCCCAACCCAGTAAACCCCTTGTACTTAGCCTCGCGGTGCAGTTATATACACAATGTTAGTTGCATGCGATCTTCCCTACATAACGAGCTTGAGGGTTGAGTTTTGGGGAGACTATTGGCTGTTCTGAGTCTTATATGTCATGTCTTGCTTGTGCCCCTTTTGTTTAGCCACATATGGCGAGTTTTATGTTGGTACGCCTTAACCTATAACTCCTCAATCTGTCTATCGTCTATTTTGCCTTAGTACTGCGCTCGACCTCGGTTCGACCCAGCCCTATAAAGTGTGTTACTGTGATTGCAATTGTTTTCCCTGAGTTATGGGGTAGTTCTAGTTACGGTATAATTCTGAGTTTCGGGTAGTTTTGTGTGGGCCTAGAGGATAGTCATGAATTATGCCAGGATATGTCTGAGTTGTGGGATAGTTCTGAGTTGTGGGCTAGTTCTGAGTTATGGGTATAATTCAGAATTATGGAGAGGACTAGTAGAAAGTAGTTTTGTGTAAGCCTAGAGGAAAGACATGAATTATGCCAGGATATGTCTGAGTTGTGAGATAGTTCTGAGTTGTGGGCTAGTTCTGAGTTGTGGGTAATTCAGAATTATGAGAAGAACTAGTAGGTAGTAGTTTTGTGCCAGCCTAGAGGATAGTCATGAATTATGCCAGGATATGTCTGAGTTGCAGGATAGTTCTGAGTTGTGGGCTAGTTCTGAGTTATGGGTTATTCAGAATTATGGAAAGAACTAGTAGGTGGTAGTTTTGTGTAAGCCTAGAGGATAGTCATCAATTATGCCAGGATATGTCTGAGTTGCCGGATAGTTCTGAGTTATGGGCTAGTTCTGAGTTATGGGTAATTCAGAATTATGGATAGGACTAGTAGGTAGTGAAGTGGTGCTTAAACCTGCTTGCAGAGTGTCAGATCAGCGTAGCCAGGCCTACTTTCCCATAACTTATATAGTACAATGGGATCCAGTGCGAATATAGTACTATTCGCACTGGGTCCCAGTAGTACGCATATAAGAGATCAACTCATTAGCATATGTCTCAGTCTCAGTTGGTTTGAGAACAAGCGCCGGAATGGCGTCCATGGGGGACGCCATGTGTCGGTGGCGGCTGTGGGTCCCATTGTGCTCACCCTTAGGCTTGGTGGCGCCTTCTAACTTTTATTCACCCACCCTCCCTCCTTTGCCTTTGCCATTTTGTGCTCCGCCAGGCCTACTTTCCCATAACTTATATAGTACAATGGGATCCAGTGCGAATATAGTACAACTTTACTTTCACTAATCTTGCCGCTTCGGGTCACGTGGTGCTCATGAACAAAGACGTTTGTCAATAGAAACTTTGAAACTCGTTTCCAGTTTATTTCCGCTTCCTGTAAAGTGAAGTGATCGCTCGTCAGGCGTTGTGTCGTTCAAGGACTTCAAGGTACCGAAAGTTCTTTTTCAAAAAAATAGTGTTAGTCCATAGGAGAACAAACGAAACCGTTTCCATGTTAATCCTCGACTATCGAGTAGTCTCAAAAAGATATGATGGAAAAGAACAGGATGCCTCTCTTGGTGGTTTACTTTCTGCTCTGATCTCATGCTTTGCCCGGCTTCTTCCCCCTTCTTCACGGGCGCAATTTCCGTCTAGGTCTCTCTGACTGAGAGTCTCTGGTGCTTCCATTTCTTTCTGCTTTCTGCTCTTCTACTAGAGATAATTTAAACCAAATTTATCATTCCTCGATCCCTTTTTCATCCCTCGACCCAATGTTTGTATTCTATGGCTTCCTCTTCGCGTATTTTTATCCTTTGAGGCGTAATGCGTGATAGCACGGTTCTGCAGTTATAGCTGTCATTTCTCGGCCTTGAAACTCCGACTGGAAGAATTTCAGGAGCAAGCCGGCAAAGAAAATACTCCAACTTGATTATTATTCCCCATTCTACCAAATCTTTGGATTCCATGGCTTCTTTTCGGGCATTATCTCCTTTGAGTAATTATTGTAGGTCGTTTTTTCAGCCGCTAGCAGCCCTATAGTCTTTTTGGATGTTGCCAAAACATGCTGGTATTTGTGCCTGCGATTTTACCTTTCACGTGAGCATCAGCATCCCCCCCCTGACAACGCGCCCCTCCCCCGCTAGTTGAGCACTCCCTCCTCCCTCCTGACAACGCGCCCCTCCCCCAGTCATATGAGTTGAGCATGCTTGACGTCACAATAGGGCTATTGTGACGTCAGGCTTCAGGAACACGTACAACATCCGGGGCTTGCTGAGACGTCCAAAAATCGGATCGACCCCTAGCAATTTCCACAGGTTACTTAATAAATTCACACAGGGTACCCAATACTATATTGCAGTTTTTGACGCTGTTTTCTTAGGTATGGTGCTCCGCTTTGCGGCGGCCTTCGGCCGCCGCAAGGAGCTCCGCTAAAATCTGAATCTGGGGGTTTGGGGGGTGGGGGGAATCAGTGTGCTCTATCCACCCTTTTTTTCTCATATTTCTGGGATAACCTTTAGATTAGCCACCGACTTGGTCTTAGATCTGTATTATATCCTTTGTACTAGCTACCGCCTTTATAAAGGAACTGCATCCGCCACTGACACTCTACGCTACACAAAAGGGACGCAATAAACGCATTTTGCTTGTATGATTGCACACTCGCTCTTAATCTAAGCAAGCGCGGCAAATTTACCCAAGCTCGACTTGAAGAACCTGCTTAACAAGTTCCACAATGGCTTAATGTTCCCTTCTTGTTTTTATAGGAACTCAAGAGGCCATCACTATTGAAGAGAGCAGGTGAAGTCAATAGTTTGTTGTCTTGTGAAATGACTTCTCGCGGTCGCAGGCTAAGAACCAGGGTGTAGGCAAAAAAGAAACCGGATTGGATTTGAATATTGTTGCTATATGCCAATGACAATATAAGTTACTTGCATATGTAATATGTAGAGGATATTACACGGTGGCGCGAAGATATGAGTTATTTTCGAGTGGCAAGAACAATATTTTACGAATGAGCGCAGCATATCTTCAAGCCACCGTGTAATTTTCTTTTTATTATATAGACAAACCAGAAAAAAATGATTCCAAATTGATTTCCAAGCATTTTTGTTTTGACCGATATCCTCACTAGTGACGATATGGAAAATATGTCACTCAGGACCCGGATGTAGCTTCATATGAGATCTACGAGTGCCGTATTTCCCAGTAAAACACTCGTGTCTATATAATAAATACAAATTCATTGTCATCGAGCTATGATAACATCTATCCTGAAATGATAATTTTTCCAATCTCCTTGACGGTTTCGTACACCAATTAAATGTCTTTGTTAAAGAGCCCGTGTCAGCCACTCTTTTGTTACTGTTTTCGTTTGATTTTAGAAGAGAAATTTCGTGTAGAAATCTCCGAAAAACATCTATTCCGCATCATCTAAAAAAGTTTCAGATTTGATTTACCAAATTCAATGAAGAACATTGCTCTATATTCTGTAAATCAGCCGATGGAAATGGATACTTTCTCCGACTTGGTATATTGCTAGGCTGTCAAATGGCGGCTGACACAGGCTCTTTAAGAATTAAGCTCGGTTTCCATATGGTTGCAGCTGTCGTGACTTTCGTATCTTTGCGTGACTGTAACGTCTTTTGCGTGACTGTCGCATCTTTTGCGTGGCTGTCGTATCTTTTGCGTGACTGTCGCGACTTTTGCGTCTTGCAGGACGCCGTGTTCTTTCTCCATGATCTCTGCGACAGCTTCAACTGGAGTTTCGCGACACAGCAACAACCGGTTTCGATATAGTTGCAACTGTCACAGAACAACTTGGTTCATGACAGCTTCAACTATCGAAACCGGGTTATAGAGCAGGTGCGGGTTGTTCAAAGGTGGATTAAATTTAAACCAGGTTTAGTTCTGAACAAAACCATCAAGTCACCATGGTAATTAATCCTGGATTAGTGCTAAACCATTTTCGAGCAACTGGACCCAGGGAAGTAACCAGGTATATGGGATCAGCGCTATTTTTATCTAGGGATCTAGGATCTGGGCCACTGGGATCGAAAGCATCCTCTCAGATATAGGGGCCAAATCATGTACATGGGATCACTTATTTCTAATGGGATCAGGGATCAAAATTTCAAGAGAACTGGGGGTCAAGGATCAAATTTGTCAGTGTCCTTGGGATCAGGACTTGCCCCCCCCCCCCTCTAAAAAAAACCTGGGGCCGGTTCCAAGAATGTCAGATAAGAGTTATCAGTAGATAAACGCTTATCCAAGAGATAAATCCAGAACAATTCCTATACAACAGATAGAGCGGATTTCACATGACTGTCAACACTTGTTATGTAATTGCGATTGCTTTGCATTCTCATTGGCTACTCGTTTTTTCTCAGCCAATCAAATTCTGTAGTAAATACAATCGTGTAATTACTTAGTAATTGGTTCGGCTTGTGATTGGCTGAGAGAAAAGCCATTTAGGAGCAAGTGGTGATTTCTCTCGATTCTGATTGGCTAGTGATTGTTCAATTGCAATTGTTTTCACGACAGTCATGTGAAATCCGCTCTAACTGTTATCCGTGGATAGCTTTATCCAACCTTTCAGGAACTGGGCCCAGGTTACTACCCTCTATAGAGCACAGCGTTCTATCACTTTATCGTCATTCATTCCAGAGTTGCTGATTCAAAATAGCTTGGCTATTCTCAATTATAATATCAATTTTTGCACAACTGTCTACAGGCGTGAATGGCAAGCGCTCTCTGTTTGAATTTGCATTGATGGTCATTTGCGAGACGAAAGATCAAGGCTTTTTAGGTCCTGAATTCGATAGCTACGGCTGCTGGTGTGGTTTAGGTGGCGGAGGGAAAGTTCTTGATGAAATAGATGAGTGAGTATTGCCAGGGAAAGTTCCTCTCCTCTTTTTTTTTTGCTCCGTTGGTTTAATGTATGGGTTCACGAAAATGATGCGTCTTAAGAAGGCTCGAAATCGTTTTTCAGTGATAGTGTACTAATTAGTTATTTAGAGTTTATTTCCGTCAACTTTTAAGGCATTTTGTGGCAACTTCTGGAAAAGCCTAACAGTTGGTCATATGAGCTTAGATTATTTGCGGGATAAAAATATCCTTTTTTCATTTTCATTGATATTTTAATTAAAACTACTACTCTAGGTGTTGGAAGGTGCTTGACAATTGTTACCTGCTAGGAGCTCCGTTTTTAGGCAGTGCCTAAATCTATATATTGCTACTATTCTAGGTGTTGTAAGGTGCATGACGATTGTTACGGAAAGGCTTACAGTGTCTGTACATGGCCTGGTCAAATATACTGGGCCGGCTACTACTTTAGTAGCTGCAGCAATTGCAATAAGTACCTTCGCGATTTTACGGACATTTTACGCTACATAGTACGTAACTTGAGCACTTTTTTTTTACGAAACTGCGATTCCTGCAAAGTAGAGTTTCATTTTCATCCGCTACGGTAGAGTTCGCGGGCACTTCCTACCTCCGCGTCTGATCAGCGTCACGGGGTGAAAAAAGCTTTATAAACGTTTTTAAACTCCTGAGTTATCTGAGTTATTCATTAGATCTGTGACCAATGATTGAACCCTATACTGGTCACGTGCCGTGTTTATAACTACGATAAAGACACTCATGTTTAATATATGAGTATCTATATCGTAGTTTTAGACACGGTGCCCCTGAGGAAGTGTCTATTTCGACACTCCAAAGCGCATAGGGTTGTACAAGGGTGGACCTTTGCCAGCCCGGGATCACAACTACGGCCCTACGCCTTATGTGAAATTTTCCAGTATTTCATGAACCTGGTCACTAAAACCGCAATCTTATCCATGTGGGATGCTTATTCTGTATCTGCGCATCATTGACGTTCTACGTTACACTAGCCATACTCTGTAGTTGTGGACATTCTTTCATGACTACATTTGTTCTTTTGTTTCAGAAAGTTTATTAAATGTATTTTGTTGTTTCTAAGTCCTAAGAAGAACGCTCAAGCTTGTTCATTAGCTACATGTATAACGCCCAGTCTTTCCTACTCGTAAAATATATTTCGTATTAACTAATTGGTATGATAAATTCCCGCATCTTGTAATATAAATTTCAGAAGCGATTTATATAACTCACGTCTTGTTTATCGGGATGATAAAACACTCCAACTCGTTAGCTCGTTCTACAAATACCTCTTATTGAACCTCTCATGTTAGGCAGTACTGACTATTATTATACGGCTGTGACGTCATTTTACCATAAAAGGTCAAAATTGAGTGCAGATATATAGAGGATATTACACGGTGGCGCGAAGATATGAGTTTTATTTTCGAGTGGCAAGAACAACATTTTACGAACGAGCGCAGCGAATGAGTAAAATATTGTTTTTGACACGAGAAAATAAAACTCATATCTTCAAGCCACCGTGTAATTTTCTTTTTATTATATAGACAAACCAGAAAAAAGTATTCCAAATTGATTTCCAAGCACTTTTGTTTTGACCGTTATCCTCACTAGTGAGGATATGGAAAATATGTCACTGAGGACCCGGATGTAGCTTCGTATGAGATCTACTAGTGGCGTATTTCCCAGTAAAACAGTCGTGTCTATATAATAATGAGCCGTATTACACGGCAAAAACCGTATTACACGGTTGAAAGCCGTATTACACTGTAGAAAACCGTTTACGAACCGGTTTTGCGCGCGCAGTTGAATTACTTCCCGGTCGTGTGCTCAGTGAAATCACGTACGTTTTCTAGTGAATCTTGAAAAGAAAAGAAATAATTTCGTTCGTCGTATAATAAATAACTCATTAGATGTTTTTTCATGTAATACTGGCGGACATTTTACTCGTTGCTCTCATTTTTCCTCAACCCTGCGGGGCTCGGAAAAATACGTCCGCAACTCGTAAAATATCCGCCGGTATTACATGAAAAAACATCTAATAAGATATATGTAATGCTTTTTTTTGTAGCCGCATCTAAGAATACTGCTTGCGGGCAAGCCTTGTGTATGTGTGACTCTGTGGCGGCGAGGTGCTTCAAGGAACACGGTAGCAAGTACAATAAAAACTACAAATTCTATCAGGGAACATGCAAGTAATTTGTGACGTGTTTTTTTGCAAGTACATCCCTTTCATAACTTTCAATTCAGTACATTAGCACTGACATTTTAATTACACAAAAAGAAACTACAAGCTAGCATAGATATACATTTATGTAGTAGTATGAACTAAAAAATTATAATAACATGTAATGGGCCTTTATCACATGACAGCCATCTTGGATAAATCTTTTGTTCTTGCACGTGCAGCCTCGTCATGATTACGAGTTTCCAGAACGGCGAAAACAGATTTTTTTTTTATCTAAGATGGCAGTCGTGCGATAAAGCCCCAAATATCTTAAATATTGGCTGTTGTATGTGCGGTTCAGTGAATATTGAAAAAAAAAAAAAAACATATTAAAAAGGGATTTATTGAAGTGGTTCCTATTTTTTTAAACGTTTTTGTCTAAAAAGATCCCCCAGAGTGACTAATTCCTATTCCCTCTGCTTCTTTCATTTTGCAAGTAGGCAAAACAGATATCATGGAAATTTCGGCAAAAACTGTCGAATTCGCAATTCCCCTTAGAGCGGATTTCACATGACTGTCAATACTTGTTATGTAATTGCGATTGCTTTGCGTTCTCATTGGCTACTCGTTTTTCTCAGCCAATCAAATTCTGTAGTAAATACAATTGTGTAATTACTAAGTAATTGGTTCGGCTTGCAATTGGCTAAGAATAAAGCCATTTAGGAGCAAGTCATGATTTCTCTCGATTCTGATTGGCTAGTGATTGCTCAATTGCAATTGTTTTCACGACAGTCATGTGAAAACCGCTCTATAACATCTTGATACCACTACCAAGAATTGTGTCTCAAATCGTTATTCCATTTTCAAATGGATGACGTCTTAACATACTAATACAAATATGTCGGTTCTAATATTTCTATTGTAATATCTGGCATTTATTGGCGATTTGGTCGTGTAAAAGTCCTGACTTCTATTGACTTTCTTAAGTTGCTTGGAGTGGTGAGTAGCTCCTGATCGTAGGCTATATGGTATAGTCACTGGCCTACCCGAAGATAACGCACCAAGAAAGATATCGTAATGGGCGCTCTCTATTATCCGTCATCTCTGCCATGAATTTCCTACATAAAGAATCTTGTATTTCCACTAAAGTGTCTTCATTGGCCAGCGCAAGGGCCGCATTGTACGAGCAGTCAATGATCCTGAAAACCCTGAGCTCTCTATTATCCGTCATCTCTGCCATGAATTTCCTACATAAACAATCTTGTATGTCCACTTAAGTGTCTTCATTGGCCAGCGCAAGGGCCTCAATTTATGAGCAGTCCGGTTTAATGATCCTGAAAACCTTGATCCGTCATCTCTGCAGTGAATTTCCTACGTAAACAATCTTGCATGCCCACTTTAGTGTCTTCATTGGCCAGCGCAAGGGCCTCATTTTATGAGCAGTCCGGCGGGCAATCCGGTTTAATGATCCTGAAAACCTACTAACAATACACAATGCTACCACTATTAAAGCACTCAGGAACGTTTTGCCAAACTTGGGCAGCATATACTAAGACTGAAGAAACCCATTCAGGACCATTCCACAGAAATGACCCATTTCTGTCACATGAGTCACGCGCCGGGTTTTGAACAGAGATTTTCGCTGTTCACGTCTCGTCACCGCCACAAGCATTAGGAGTTCAGTAATATACTCTACTTGCCGCACCTTTATCAAAAGAGTCAGTCAGGGTTCATAAGCTTACTAGATGACAAAAGTCCAGGATTTCCCAGGAAGTATTATAAGGTATTTTTCCAGGATTTTTATTGGGTAGAAATGCCCCCTTCCCCAAAAAAATAAGTCTGGAGGATGTCATAGCCTGTAGCCCAAAATCAGATTCACGAAACTGACTGATTCAACCACATTTGACTTGAAACATTTTTCGAGGAGTTTTCCAGGATTTTCCGTAAAATTCCAGGCCTGAAACGGAATGAAAATCCATGATATTCCAGGATTTCCAGGACGCGTTCGAACCCTGGTTCCGGTATTTACTGTTATCGTACCTGTCATCGTTCCCGCTTGCGAAAGTCAAGGATGTGATGATTATGTCAACTCTATTGAATTCGTTTTTCTTCCGTTGTACTTTATTAGATTTATCGCTATCAAGGGTCGTAGCCGTTGGGTTATAGAGCAGATTTCGTATGACTGTGAAAAGTGCCGCGAGTCGCAGTACGAACCTGGCCTGCTGTAGATACCGAATGAAATCACGGAGTCGCATCACGGTCACCGCGCGGCACAACTTTTTCGCGGCACTTATCAAGTACCTTGACACGGCGCGGTACTGTCGCGGTGGCGGTACGGAACCTGGCCTGCTGTAGATACCGAACGAAACCGGTCGCGGTCGCGGTCGCGGTCGCGGTCGCGGTCACGGTCACGGTCGCCGCGCGGCACAACTTTGTCGCGGCACTTATCTCAGTTAGAGCAGATTTCGTATGACTGTGAAAAGTACCGTGACACGGCGCGGCACTGTCGCGGTGGCGGTACGGAACCTTGCCTGCTGTAGATACCGAACGAAACCGCGTAGTCGCGGTGCGGTCACGGTCGCGGCACAACTCTTTCGCGGTACTTTTCACCATACGAAATCTACTCTATTCAAAAACAGCTCTATCGGCCATATTGGTGTTAAGGTGCATAGGTTTCGTATCGGTAGCTGCTAAGTGAAGGCAACCTAAGGTTTTGTATCAATTCTACTGTTGCGAAGGCACCTTGTTATGTGTGTCATGTTAGCCTGCGTAGCAAGCGCAAAGGGAAAAGGGAGAACGGGCGCGCGCGGCTTGGGTCGGGGGGAATGGGGAGAGGAAGGAGCGCTTGCGGTCAACCCCCTGGGGCGGCCGTTGCTGTTACGCTCATCTGATGAACGTAAATTCTGATTGGCTGAGAGGAGTTTTCGCGCGGTTTTCAGTAGATCGTTAACAAAGATGGCGGATGAATTCGAAACAAATTTTGCAAATGCAATCAAAAGCATTAAACATCGTGGATACAAGTACGATATTTCTCTTAAAGAAGAGCAGAAACGTGGATTTAAGCAGCTATTTATAAAGAAGGACTTGATGGCGATACTTCCAACGGGATTCGGCAAGAGCATGTTTTTTCAGATGCTGGCTGTTATGTCTAGAGTGCGAAGCGAAAATGGAGTTGTCCTTGTCGTTTGTCCTCTGCAAGGCATAATTACAGACCAAATGCAGGAGGCACAAAAAATGGGATTGACTGCGCAAGACTTGTCAGCATTGCTGGACATCGTTGAAGAGATTGAAAGCTGTCAATGTAATGTCCTTTTTGCATCCGCTGAGTCTGCAACGCACGAAACGTTTCTTGGCTTCATGAAGTCAAACTCGTTATTCAGGAATGATTGCTTGCGTGTGTCGTCGACGAGTCTCACTGTGTGTACATGGTGTGGATTAAGGTAAAAACGATTGGTTTATGGCTGTATAAAGACCGCAATATATACCGTTTCCGGGATACGTTGTCACCCAAAACGCCTATAAGCTTGGTGCGCTAGGGAGTATGGGTAAATATTTATTTAAATTTCTGTAAAATATTAGACACAAACATGCTTGGAAATGTGCTGAAATTTAATCATTTCACCTGTGTTTGCGATAACTGTCTGAATTCAGATCAAACAGTATCAGTTTAAATGCCCCCATCATCCTTTGCGCTTCAAGCTTATAGGCTTTTTGGGTGACAACGTTTCCCGGAAACGGTATATATTTACGGCTTAAGTTAAAATAAGCTTTTATTACTTCTTCAATTTAGTAAATAGAGTTTATAATATTACATGGCAAGAACTTGATATCGTTTTTATTCACGAGTTTTCGTGTCATATCGCCAACAAGCGAGTCTTCGAGCGAATGGCCAATAGAATGTACCCTGAGTCAGATAGAATAGCAAAAAATAAAGACAAATTGCATTTTATTCTTGCCGTGAAGTGATATCATAACACTTCACTGATACGATTTTTATTCACTGCTTTATCACATGGATATCTCGTCACAGTATATAATAAATAGAGGATATTACACGGTGGCGCGAAGATATGAGTTTTATTTTCGAGTGGCAAGAACAATATTTTACGAATGAGCGCAGCGAATGAGTAAAATATTGTTTTTGACACGAGAAAATAAAACTCATATCTTCAAGCCACCGTCTAATTTTCTTTTTATTATATAGACAAACCAGAAAAAAATATTCCAAATTGATTTCCAAGCACTTTCGTTTTGACCGATATCCTCACTAGTGAGGATATGGAAAATATGTCACTGAGGACCCGGATGTAGCTTCGTATGAGATCTACGAGTGGCGTTTTTCCCAGTAAAACACTCGTGTCTATATAATAAAGGGCAATATGTTGTATTAATTTCATGTTATTTTGTAGGGGTGGGAATTTCTCACTAATAATTGACTAATCTTGCACCTCGAGTCTTTTTTCTTAGACATAAAGCTTGCTTTATGTGGTTAAAACAATAGCAGTGAGCTCCATGTATCTAAATCAAACAATTGTTATGGACCTCCATTTGTTATGCACCTCCAAACTACGAGGAACAGGACCAAGGAAACGATGATCCCGACGGACTGAGACCGGAAACCCTAGCGCACCGAGAGGAAGGTGTAATACCAATCGAAAGTACTATCGAAAACTGGTAAATAACGTGGTCTTGGAATGCGGAAAATGTGGACAGGAAAAAGCAGTACTATGGAAAGTGGTATTGCCCAAACAAATCCAGACAGAGGAAGAGTGGAGAGAAGAAATTCCGGTGGAGAGAAGGAAGAAAAAACAATGAAAAAAAACAAAACCACAAAAAAAATACAAAACAACTCAAGAAAAACAAAAAAATGCTGCCTCACTTAAGGACCAAGGACTCTACACCCGCACTGGTACCATCACTAAAGGGGGGGGGGGGGGAGCAGAGCTTCCAGTGTACAGGTGTGGCAGGGGGTCTACCTCACTGGAATCGTTCCACTTACACATTAATCGCTTCATTCCAGGTACTTAGGTCTTTTCCGTTGCTTTTAAGAGATTTTATTTAGGCTAGTCTAATCTTTCTGCTTTATGTTTTAGGGACCACTACCAGTGACGCCAACTACCAGGTCTACCTCCTGCAGGGCATCTCTAGGTTGAACAAAGACCTCTCTTCTTCCTCTGTGGAAGGCTGCAGAAGCACCTCGGAAACACCGTCCGACAGCAAGAGGTCAGCCAACTCTCTAAGGTGGTGTACGGGATCGAATTCTGCCATGGCTTCACCCATCCAGGCCAGTACACAGGGGAGAAGATCGGTATAGAGTACCTGTACGCCCAGACTGGAAAGACCTGGGGCACCGTAACCCTGGACCCAGAGGAACCAGACGACATCAAAGGAGACGACGGGGACGAGGAGGATGAAGGCTTTGAAGAGATGAGCGACAATGACCCCTACAGTATCCACCATCTTCCAGCCTGCACCATCAACGTTGTATTATCCGCCCAGCGGTCCTCTACTCTCCTCTGACAGCCAGCCTGGCCCATCATCTCATTGTGGTGCTCAAACCTCCACCTCGTCTGATGCAGCAACTCCTGGACCCTCCACTGCGCCGGCGATGACGATGTCGTTGGTCCTAGGGGTGTACTTGGTTGGCGTGAGATCGAGGAGTTGGCTAGTGACCTGTTCTCTCTGCACAGTGAAACTGTGCTTACCGAGGCAAGGGTCAACAAGATCATTGGGCTCTGGGAGAAGCTTCCTGAGTCATTTAAGGAGTCCAGAGTCCTCTACGCTCCTCGGTACAGCGAACACACTGGCCAATTCCAGAGACCAAAGCCGTAGAGTACCAACAAGCAGGCCATCGCCCCTGGGATTGTGAGCTTGAAGAGAGTGATGGTTGGTGGCAATTCCGGCCCTGCGTCGTCCGTCGAGGCAAGTCCACTGGTTGAGGCCGTCAGCGTCCAGTTGGAAGCAACCTTTTCCTCTCCCAAGAAGGTTGGCGGACACACTGTCTCCCGGTGGAAGGTGAGCCTCGATAAATACCACCATATCCGTAAACTGGTCACCATGCACCAGCTCTTCGAACTCAACCAAACTACTTTGTTAACCTGGTAAGATCACAATTGCACTTTCTAACTAATCAGTCACAGGCTTTTTGGTTAAAATACTTTAATATTTATATTGCAGATGGAATGCACGTACAAAAAACCTTGAGAAGAAAGTGCTCCAACAGGCCCTTCCTCCTCTGCCAGCCAGCAAGGTGTCCGCATCCCTTGTCCTCCACCACATCATCTGCTGCCGAAGCCACCTGAGCATCCTGGACCGGCCTTCCATTCCTCCCCTGCTTCAGAGCCTCCTACCCGGCATCCTATCCATCAGCCTTCTCTTCCTGCAACCGAGGTAACACCACCAGCATCAACCAGCAGTACTGTTTCAGGTTGCTGTGCCTGCTCTTCCTCCTTCCACTAGGTATAATCAGCGCAAGCATGCCCTGGAGGAACCACCTGGAAAGAAAAGTTAGAGTCGAACTACGGGGTACAACATCTGTCGACACTGCAATCAGCCAAAGACACGGGAGTATGGCCACAGGAGGTACACTGGAGACAACGACGCCTTGTATTGCCCTAACAAGGAAGGGTATGATCGTCTGACTGTTGAGCAATGGCTCCAGCAGCAGATGAGCGAAAACCCACGCACAAAGGGTAAAAAAAAACATCCGTACAACCCCCCGAATAACCGCATATCAACAATTTAACACACCCACGCACACAGACTTTTTAGGGTCACAAAAATCCGTTTCGGTGTACAGTTGTGACAGTAATGTTACACCTGCAACAAGAACAATCAGCACTTTGACAGCCCCCGGTGCGTCCTGCCATTTCAAGTCTGTACATGGACATTCAAATAACATTGTCGGTGACAGAAAATGATCAACAGAGCAGTCTGTAGGTACCGCCCTGAGAAATTTGTAACACAACCACTAATAAGGTGAAAAAAAGGGAAAAATAAAGACATGCATAGAACGCATAGAACTGTTAAAAAGAGAGAAACTACACTTTTCTCTGAAACAAAGTTTTTTAAACTACTATACCTGCCATGTCCTGCACAAATCAGATGATTGTTCCATTAATCATTTCGATAATCGCGACTTTTTCCGGGGTTTCCTTGTAACCAGCTGATTCCATAGCCAACATAAACTCCGTACGAAATAATTGAAATGTGTGGAAAGCTTGACTTAAATCCCTCAAGAATGCTAATGAACACCTCTAGAGCACTCTATTCTGCTATTGTTGTCTGTGCGCCTCCGCGCAAAATGGCGCGCGCTATCGCGGTAAAAAGAAAGGGAAAACCTGGAAGAAAAAGAAAGAGAAAAAAGAGAAAGAAGTGAAAAAACGGGTAGAAAACCCTAGACCCTGGCAAGGAATCTGTGGTATTTGACAGATGAGGGTGGCACGATTCCTGCAAGCTCGGGCTCCTTTCCATGGTGGGCTGCTCCAGGTGTCAGCACCAACCAAACAGATCCAAGAGATGACGGTGGTCCCAAAACCTGCCTGGTTTCTTTCCATCTTCTTGCGCGATGTTATGACACGACAGGAAGTCCTGAAAGCAGAAATCACCTCAATATTTGGCACTGTTCTTAAGATGGATTCAACTAAAAAGGTACTTGTTATTTTATTTTATTCATGTATATTTTATTTCATAGTAATTTTTTTGTACATGGTTTCCTTTACTTTGTAGGTTACAAAAAAGGTAGCAGGAAAGGCAGCGGGGACGTCATCGTGGGTCAGAAATGTAGGGAACGAGTACGGCCAAGTCTTGATGTCTGCCCTTACTGACTCCGAGGGGCTGCTGGGCTGAAGACATGGCTGCTGGTCTGGTTGCTCGATATAAGGATGCCAATGTACCACCACCAAAAGCTCTCTATGTCGACCGGGACTGCTGCAGTGGCACCACATCAAGGACGCGCACCCTGTTCTCTGGTTGGGATGACATCATGTCAATTTACCTCGACATCAGGCGGTTTGCTGCCGGGTGTATCTCAGAATCCCACGCCTTGTATCCTGCGTTCATTCAGGAACAGCTGCTAGTGATGCCTATTACTTACTTGCTGGATGCTTGAGAAGAGTATACAGAATCCAGTACAATTGACTTTTAAATCACTTGTATTTTTAACCTATTTTTTGTAAATATTTTTATACCTTTCTAGCCTAGTTATAGAATTCACAAATATGTTGTATTTATAGATAGTGTCAGCTATTGCATGTAGTGTTTAACTCATTTTTAGCTGAGGAAGGCCGAATGGCCGAAATGTTCTTAAGGACTCGCGCACGATGTTGTGCACGGCGGCGTAACAAAAATTCTAACGCTGAGTTTTGCAATATATCTTGGAAGTGAACAGTCGTTCAGCTCTGAAATTTACATTAAATAATGTTTAACTAATGTGCACCCCCAGAATTATTTCTTATCGCGTTTCGAATTTCTTAAGACCACGAAAACTTCATATGGAAAAATGGTGTCGTGAAAATAGTTCAAAACTTGTGCAGTATTCTTACGAGAACGTTTTAAATATGAACACTTTTGTGATTTATATTAACTGTTGCCTCACAAAACATACACGCCAAGGATGCACTTTAAATGCTGTTTCAGAATTATTTGCTTGTAGAGAATGATGATGTAAGGGAATGAAGTAACAAAACGATAAGTAGCGTTAGAATTTTTTTTCAATGATAGAAGACAAGAAACGTCCAATTTTATCGCGCACTTTTTTGCCTCGATTTGCTAAACCACGCAGGTTTTTGCTTTTTTGCGCTCTTTTTTGCTTCGTGCATCGCCCATCTTTTTGCCCGGTTTTTCCCCTTTTTGCCTTTTTTACCGTTTTGCTGCATGCACTATTTTGCCTTTTTGCCCTGCACGCGTTTTTTTTGCGCGCACGCCTTTTTGCGCTACATGCCTTTTTTGCCCCGCATAAATTTTTTGCTTCAGATTCTAATTACCCGCGCAATTTTTGCCTTTTAAAGCAGATTTTTGCCTTGTTTCACAACCTCTTTATTTTTATTCGCTCGCTTCCATCTCTTTAAGTAGTTATTGGTTGTGTTACTCTATATGGTCTTTGTAACTTGACGCCAAAACAGGGGAAAGAGGAACGGAAAAGATTTTAAGGGCAAAATAAAATCGAAAACAACAACATGCGTTCAATCCAATATTTCTGTATAGTGCAAGCCGATCATCACTTCCATACATGTTGTGGCTCCAAATAGAGCCGTTTAATTTATAAGATAGAGAACACTCTTCTAAGAGAGCGGGTTGAATTGATCGCTTAGAATCATGTTCTCCAGAACGTCCATGCGAGCGAGCATGGCACGACTTTCTTTTTCACGCCGAGTAAAATCAGCAATGATCGATGCCATAGCTTCCCTGACTGTGGATGTCAAAGCCTCTGTGTTCCTTAAGTGTCTCCATAATATCGTTCTCAAGTTCCCTCAAACTCTCTACTTCTTCCATTCGCTCATCTCGAATATAGCTCAACATCGTTTTAGAAGCCATCGTGGTTAGCACTCAAACATTCGTTCAAAATACCCCTCTGCATTGTTATGTTGTTTTTTGCCCTGTTATGCTGTTTTTGGCCGTTTTGTGCCCTTTTTTGCCTTTTCGTGCCCATTTTCGCTTATTCTTGCCCTTTTTTGCCTATTCGTGCCCTTTTTTTGCCTTGGCATGCCCTTGTGTGCCCATTTTTGCATTTTTATGCCCATTTTTGCCGTTTTGTGCCGGTTGCACCTTTAGAGGCTGCCTTGTCTTTTTAGTTGTATGCTCGGTCGTACACAATTTAGACTAGACAGCTATATAAAAAAATGCCGAAATTGGAAAGGAAAGAAAAAAAGAACAACAAAGGAAGCGTTCTAATGAATTCTATAAGAAACACAAAGCTGACAAAGAGAGAGAAAAAAAAAAAGATAAGCTGGGATTCAAAAATCGGCAGGCAAAAAAAAGGGCGCTTGGCAAAGTCAATGACGCATTGCCAACACATTCTGAGGAGAAAGCGCTGGTTTTAGAGGAATTGATGAACAGTCTCGAAACGAAAGAGAAGAGGGAAAATCGTATTACCGTTGAAGCGCCGTCCTGGAAGATGCTAAAGAAGCCATTTCTACAATCAAACGAAGAAGAACAGACGACGCAAGAATAGCCATGAACGTTGGTATTTCAATGCTTTGTGGCACTAATGTGACAAACGCAGGGGCAACTCAGAGTGTGGCCAACAAGTTAGGGGTCACAAAGACAAGATTTGCAAGTAGCCTACAACATCGGGCTTTGGCCATGCCTGTAAATTCAGTACCGTCTGCAACACCATGGACTTACATCAAAAGAAAGACCAGAAATGACAGTATCCCGGAAGAAAACCGAAAGGCCGCTCATTACTTTTGGGCTTCTGCAGGAGTTTCACGACCTACAGGCAACAAGCGTGATAGTATAAAGCAGCGTACCGGACCGAAAGAATATCTTGAACATGAAAAAAGGTAGCTGGAAAGGCAGCGGGGACGTCATCGTGGGTCACAAATGTAGGGAACGAGTACGGCCAAGTCTTGATGTCTGCCCTTACTGACTCCGAGGGGCTGCTGGGCTGAAGACATGGCTGCTGGACTGGTTGCTCGATATAAGGATGCCAATGTACCACCACCAAAAGCTCTCTATGTCGACCGGGACTGCTGCAGTGGCACCACACCAAGAACGCGCACCCTGTTCTCTGGTTGGGGTGACATCATGTCAATTTACCTCGACATCAGGCGGTTTGCTGCCGGGTGTATCTCAGAATCCCACGCCTTGTATCCTGCGTTCACTAGATTGCCTTTTGGTTTAACAAATTTTCCCGACATATTTCAGTAACTTTCCAGTATGAGCTTCTCTGATATTCAGTACGTTACTACGATCTTTTCGCGTTCTATGGTTTAGCCGTCCTGGAACGGCTATCTCAGAAACAGCGGGAACCCTGCTACGCAATAAGGATAAGCTGACAGCGGGAATGGAGAACATCCTTCAACCAGAAGCGGTAGAAAAGATAGCTGCTAGTGATGCCTATTACCTACTTGCTGGATGCTTGAGAAGAGTATACAAAATCCAGTACAATTGACTTTTAAATCACTTGTATTTTTAACCTATTTTTTGCAAATATTTTTATACCTTTCTAGCCTAGTTATAGAATTCACAAATATGTTGTATTTATAGATAGTGTCAGCTATTGCATGTAGTTTTTAACTCATTTTAGCTTATGAAGGCCGAAAGGCCGAAATGTTCTTAAGTAACAAAAAGTCGCGCTTTAGTCATCCATTATTCTACCCTATATATATACATCAGCAAAACGATGCATTGATGTAAGTTTTAATTGTTTTACTTTGTTTAGGTATGCAAAGAACTTCCCAGCAATGGTCACATCCATCCAGGCTAGAAGGGACAGAAATCAGCAAACTCGAGGTATGAAGGAGGCTGGTGCTTTTTTTGATAGGTTTGCCCCTATAGTAGTTGCACCTGGCTTGCCTTGTTCCAGTATAGGGATGCCAAGGCGAAAGGATTGCTGGAAAAAATTATGAAGCTTTCAGTTCAGTACCACGGGGCCGAGCTAGATCAGCTTCAAACATTTGGTCGGGAAAGACGAGGCAGTTGTTCAAGCTGAAGATGCTCAAGTTCTCAAAGTCATGGAAGAGTTTGAGCTCCTCCTCCGGAATCTGTAAAATAGTACGATTTATAATTATTGGGTCCATCACTCATCCCATTAATTTTGTACTTGCAGCTTTCAAAGACCTAGCAGCAAAGTCTTCCCATAGATATGCAGTTTTGGCCGATGAAAGTGCTATTCTGACTTTTAAGTTAAAACTATTCCCAACTGGGTCTGGTTCAAGATATGGTCACTCCATATCTTGAACCAAATCGACATACATTACCTATAGCGGTAATCATTAACTTTACTAAATATAATGTATGAATTGATACGAATTTTTTTAAATATTTTGTTTGCTTTTTTGTATTATTGTCATGGCAGTTACTTTCCTCGATCAATGAAGGATGTACGGGAAAGGAGGGAAAAAAGCAGGTGGAAAAGTTATACGTACTACACCAGCCTTAAATCCTACAAGAGACTAGGGGATCGTGCATATTCTGTAGTCGCCCCTAAGCTGTGGAACGAGCTTCCCAGCAAAATTAGAGACATTAAGTTTGAAGACTGCTCTTAAGACAAATTTATTTAGAGAAGCCTTTTCACTATACCTTTTCATTTAAGATATTATTATAATTTAGTTTCATTGAGTATTGTATATATTCATTGTAAACACTTTTTATTTTTTTATCATTGATCTTCTTATGTAATTGTACATTTTTCTTACCTTGAATAGTATTTTAACTATTGTAATATGCAACTGAAAAATTATATCGATAGATGTGCAGTATAAATTAATGGAATTAATAAAAATATCAAATTATTGTAACCAAAGGGGGAATTAAGCTTCCTGTGTTCAGATGTGCTAGAGGGTCCACATCTTCGTTGTTCCATCTTCATCTGAATCGCTTCATACCTGGTTATTTTGCTAACACATGTTAATTATAATAGTATTATGTATAGTATGCCTATGTATTGTTGTGTATAGAATGCATTTTATGTTTTCTTTTTGTAGAAACAAATGTCAATGTATCCTCTACGCCTCACCAAACTCGTCCCGTCCTTCGTATTACCGAGAAAGTATACTGATAAGCTATAGTTTATTGCTTTATAGATTGAGTAAAGTGCTCTTATGTAAACCCCGTCATTGTAATGACTCTGAACTATTGCAAATATTTTTTTCTTAGAATACAAATTATCAAACTCATTTCAAATTTAGCTATTTGGACCTGAAGCTGGATTTCATTAAAACAAAATATATAGAACGCTTCACTAATTGAAAGAAAAAAGAACACGAATAAAATACATCAAATCAGCGCAATTTTACCATTAAGTGAGACACAAGATCATACCCAAAAAGGGTAACACTAACTACAAAAAAAAGCTGGAAAATCAGATCCATTACGCCACAACGTCCCGCGCAAAATACAACCCAAATGCATTATGGGTAACTTAAAAGAAATTGAACTTTTTTCCTAATTTTTTTTATCCTGAAAATGTCAGAGAGGAAGCTTTGGCAAATGTAAGACCTTGTGGTAAAGACGCACGGCCCCCAAGTTTTTCCCAAAACAATGCTTAAAACTCCCGATTTTGCACCCTGTATATCAAAGTTCCCGCAAACGTGCGGTTACTTCACATGCTGGGCTCTAAATCCCCCACCCCCAGTTTTTGGAGATTTGCTACGGCCCTGAGACGTGGATAATGAAAGTGCTGTACTTGGCCAATATACAGTGCAATTCGGTAGATACCGTGGGAAGACCTTCAAGTGGCCAGTGGAGACAAGCCTAGGGTATGCCGCTTGGTTTGTTGACAACTTCCACCTTCTTGCATTATCTGATGGTCAAGAGGCTGTGGCAAAGAAGGTTTCAGAAAGGGAGGTGATGTCTGAACCAGCAAAACAGCCACTGAAGCGGTATCACTTACTAGACTATTTTCACTAGCTGCTACAAATTTAGACAGACCCATGCCGGCTACCCTTCCAAAAACCAAGCAGCTAAAACGCAATAACCAACCAAAGCCCAACATAGTAAAGAGAGGTACGTATAACACACTTTGTATAATGGGAGGGGGGTCTTAATAAAATAAAATGTCGTATCGTTATATTGCAGCACCCACTGCTACAAGAACAAGTGCGGCGTTTGGACCAGACATACCAGACGATATTTTTGTTAAACATGCCGTTTCTGCAGAGAATGGTATTAGTTAATTTAAATGGACGTTTTCAGCTGCATTATCAAGCACCTCACCTGTGATCTAGAGCTGCACCGCCGCCACAATGGACGAGATATCTCTAACTAATGACCAGGGGCCGGTTCCTGAAAGGTTGGATAACGTTATCCATGGATAAAAGTTATCTGTTGTATAGGATTTGTTCAGGATTTATCCGTTAGATAAGCGTTTATCTACAGATAACTCTTAACTGACCTTCTAGGAACCGCCCACAGGACTCCACCGTCGTAAAGCTCTGGAACAGCCTCGACAACTAAGACAAGAGGCTGACAGCCTTCTCCCATCGGCAGCACACAAAGGCGACGAGGGTGATGGCTCAAGCTAAGCTCCACCTCATGGAGATTAACCAAATTGTTTTGGGGCCAGTGGTAAGAGAAACTAGAACTTAGGCCAACTATTTGAAATGATAGAAATCCTGCATTTCATATTCATTTCAGGTTCAACAACAGAGAGAAGGCTAAAGAAACTCAAACCATCAGGCAAGGAATCATACTACCAACTCAATGGCATTGGATGATCCACTACCCCCAGCCGTATCCCTCCCCATCAGTCTACCAAGTGTGGAATTTCCTGCACATTTCTGCCCAACACAGCATAGAGAGGTGCGTATAACACACTTTATACTAAAATACGACCCAAATCCATTATGGGTAAGTTGATTCATACCCGACATGGAATCTCCCGCAAAACCAAAATACTCTAATGCCTATCAAACAGTTATCCAAGCAGAAAAAACGTATGAATTTTTTTTTGGTCAGGAGCCAGTCTTGCGCAGGGGTCCTTTAATTTATAAAATCATTTCAACTTTAGCTAACTGGATCTCAAGCCGGATTTGATTAACTTTTGATTAGCTTCACGAATTTGTGTGTCTTGCGGAACACGTTCCAAATGTTCCAAGACTCAAGCATCAGGGTTGGCTACATGAATGCAACTAATTAATGTTCAATTTTATTCTTATTTTACTAGGAATCTGTTGGACCAGGCAACGTCGAGGGCTATGGTCGTGTGGTGGAGCTCGCTGCCGAGCTAAAATCCACGCTAATACCATCATCTGGCTCTGTCACCATACGACTAGAAACCCACGCCTTTCTCGCCTCGACACAGGACCATAAGGGAAGGTTCAAAGCTTCCAAGAGTACACATAACATTAAGAAAGTTTTTTGAAAAAAAAAAAGACTATTTATTGTAGGTGCTTCCTTGGAAAAACGCAGGGCCAGCCCAGTGGCCAGACTGTTCTCGCTATGTTGAGGCAATATGTATATCAAACTCTGCGAAATATTCACTTCCCCTGTGAAGCGCCAAGGTGTTTCAATAAACAGGTTATTGTAGTTTATGATATTTCCATGTTTCTTTTTTGAAAACAAATTAGATGGACTCTTCTATTTATTTCTGGTTTGTTGTTTTCCAGATGGACCTTAGTTGGAAGAAGTTATAAGCGCATCCGGGAGCTCGTCATCAACAAGGCCCGTGTGATGAAAGAAACCAACATACAACTGGTCGAACTAAACAATGTGACCTTGACTCAGTGGTGTGAAAAAATATATGTTAATGCTAAAATAGAAGATGCACTTATGATTGACTTTTTTTTCAAATCAGGCACAACAAACGTTGCAAGGCTCAAGAGTTGAGTGTACTTCAACAAGGCATTGCTGATGACTGCCCTTTGATGTGTCAACACCGGAACCCCTCCCGGAGCCCAAGGAGCTCCCAGAAACCATCCGGGTGGGAAACAGAGACGACAGCCATATATTCAACATCCCAGAAAACACTGCTGGGAAGGGAAAGGCCAGGAAATCGCAATTCACTCCTACTACACCAGAAACTCACTTTTCTGGTGTGGTAGGAGCCCTTCAGTTCAACATCCAGTCCCTTCAGCACCAGTACCACCATTTCCACAACGGCATCGTCGTCCACCCAACATCGTCAATGTACCACAGCCTGGAACTGGAGCCCTTGTACCTGTCGCCCTTCCGTTCCCTGCCTTCTCAGCTCCAGTTGCATCTCCATCTGTGCCCAAAAGCACCCAGACTTACAGGAAACGTGTGCAAGCGCGGGTAGCCTCAGAAGAAAATACCAAGCGTTATAAGCCAAGGGCAGGACCAGCAAAATGTGAAAAGTGTGGCCAGGACAGAACACGCGGCCATACTCAGCACTTGGGGAATTGGTATTTTAGGTGTTCTTTCAGTCATGTAATTACTTGACAGTCAGATGTGTTGACATCGAAGGGAAAATCCCTTCGAAGCGGTACAAATTAATTTAATTCGTAGCTTTTGAGTCTCAAAAATAGTAAAAAAATAGACCTAATCATCGAGAATAACAAAATATATACTTAGATTCTCCGTTTAAGTAAGTATTTATTGAATTTTCGGTCGAAATTGAGGAAAATAACTCTGTTGTCATGGGATACTTAGGATATTGAAGGGAAAACCCAAATTTATGAACAATTCTTTAGGATGTTAAATCCTTTAGATTTAAAGAGAAACGAAACCTTTTCTTGGTTTTAACTGCCATTTTTGATTAAACAAAATGTTTTACTTACTACAATTATTAGAATTTGAGTAAATTTGGTAATATTAGCCACAGAATGTCACATGTATAGTGTAATTGAAACTCACCTTTATTTTTTTTTATTCACAGCATTATTCTTTCTAAGCCCAGTTTTGTCATCAGGGCTGATCGGCAGATTCAATTTGCTGCTTCTGCCAGGGCGAAAGATATAGCCGTGCAAATCAGCCGGCAGTAAAAGGATGTCTTCTCCTTGAAAATGACTAAGGAGCAGGAATGTTTTATAATGATTATAGGTGAAATTCAATGTGTTTACATTGAAATACATGTCATGACAGGCTGAATGAAACTAGAATATTGAATACCAATTCTTGGTGAAAATGGCACAGTAGCTAATATATATTATTAGGTTGAGGAATATGCCAAGCAGAAGATTAGCAAGTCTAAGCACCCTCCAGTTTGGCAAATACAGAAGCAAGGCCTTTGTTTGGCTCCTATCAAATGACGTGGCATGGGCCGTCATGGTGGTTGCAGACCATTTGCGCCTGCATGACGGAAGGACTAGCACTAGGCCTTACCCTCAGTGGGAGAACAAGGGGGCCTTATACCGGAGGTAATCATTTACTTTATTAACGAAAGTGTGAATTTGTACTTAATTTGTAAATATTTGTTGCATTTTTGTATTCAATCAATCAATAAATTTGTTTATTATCTACTCAGTTGCAGCCAAAAGCTGGATTATTGAGGAGAGAGCTACAAAGGAGCGTTTACACATACAAAAAGACAATTATCCTAACACATCACAGGCATACTTATGACTTAAGAAAACTATTTTGGAAAAGATATAATAGAATAAAGATATATAAATCGCATTCTTTCTTTTTTCTCCACAGTTTGTCTTTAGTTTCGCACCATTGTTTATGTGCATTAATTGTTATTCAACCAGAACAATCGTTTGTGAAAAGTACTAAGATTGCTCGCACTCTTGTCCCAGTTACTATGAATTTTCCTCCATTTCCAAGCTTTATCGCCCTGTCCCTATTGCCAACAATTCAATTTCTGGCAATGCTACAGTTGGCAGACCAAGCTGACAGTTTTCTCCCCCCTCAGTACCCGTTTGAAGCCATCTCTCCTCTCCTCTTTACTGCGATATGCTTACTTTCAATCCTGGAGGACACCCTTGACGACGTAGGGAATGCCGACCCATTAATGTTGCGTCTTCTTGGAAGGCACCCCCGAGGTGTTCGAAACGAAGGAAGAGATGCTGTCCGAATACTGTAAGCCTTACATCCAGGAGTATTTTGAAACACCGGCCTCGTTAAATGCGATTGTGAGAAGAATCGGAAACCGTGTTTCTCAGCCAAGACACACACCCCAAGAGAACCAAGAACAGACAAAAGAAGGGCTTGCATACTAGATGTTCCAAATAGAGTGCTACTAGCAATGATATAGCTGAGACAGTATCCAAAACTGCATGTCCTTGCCGGGTTATTTGGGATTAGTAAGAGTACAGTACAAGAGGAAATTTACCACATTATCCCCATATTATTTGTGAGCTACAGGGGCATTATTTCCTGGCATAATTTAAGGACGTGGAGAACATTTCTGGACAGTTATCCCCGGTTACAAATGCTGTAGGTGCTATCGACGCCACTATCCACAGGATTCAGAGGCCTTCTAGTATCAGACAGGCAGAGTTTTATCGGGCAGACAAGCGTTGTCACTTTATGAGCGCTCAGATCGTTACTGATGCAGATGGCATGATCGTTCTGCTAGTTGCAGGTAAGCGGGATTGCTTTTTTATAATTATCATTACATAGCAATTGACAAATATTTATTCACTCAAGACGCGTATAGAAATGTGTACATAGGTTAAATAAGACATGTCGAGTTACATGATAAAGAGTCAACTAGAGTCAGACCAGAAAAACTAATACCCCCTCAGCATGTTTCATTTTCACTGGTAATAAGACACAGCTTCATAACATTAATAGCCTCTTAACTATGAAGATGATTTAATTTTTGATAATTTTGTTAGATTTCCTGGACGCATAAATGATGCAGGGTCTTACAATCGGCTGCCTGCCATAGGCTATGGAGGCATGATAGGTTTGCCAAGACGAGCTCGACTGCTGGCTGATGTTGGATATCCGAACAGGGTCCCCCTCATAGCTCCACGGAGGGTAGTCCATAACAGACGGCGGCGACAAGCGAACCGAGCACTCCGTGCTATACGCGTCCGCGTCGAATGCTATTGGTCGGATGAAAGTTTATGCTTCCACCACCGCTGTGTTTCGGCACATGCGCCCCTTTCAGCCAGTAGTGGTCGCTATATGTGGTCTTCTCACGAACAGGAGAAGAATTATTCAATTAACTTAAAATCGTAGCACCCTGTCCCTCGTTTCCTTTTGTAGATAGTTATTTTGTTTCGAACTTAGACAATGTCACCACATTTTGTTGGTCAGGACTCATTTAACACGAAAACTGGGAGAAATCCGCGCAAGTTCCATGTCAAAACTAATATAATCGAAAAGAAATCATCATTTTACTGTTAAAACATGATCGCGTGCTTCGCAAAGTTTCCAGACCATTTCCAGATCTGTTAGCTATGTATAATTTAGAGCTTCATTGTCTAGTTCCGCGCACTATTCGGCTCAGCCGTTTTCCTGAACCACATTTTGTCACTGGTATAAATGAAATATCTGCTGCTGACTCGTGAAATAAAATTGTGTAATATGACGCGGAATATTATATTCCTATTCCGTTAAATCGAAAAGATCTATTGGTTCCCCATCTAAAACCCTTCCAGAGATGCCACCTGTCTCCAAGCCACCCTGGTGCCTCTCTATCTACGTGCGCGACGTGATGACCAGACTGGATGTGGTAAAGGCAGAGATTACGCCGACCTTTGGCACAGTGCTGAAGATCGACTCAACCGAAAAGGTACAGTTCAATAGAACATAGATCTTATGTCATAGAGAACATATTCCTTCTTCCAGGTGGTGAAGAAACTGGCAGGAAAGGCGGCCTAAACAGGCTCCTGGCTCACAAATGTGGGCAACGAACATGGGCAGGTACTCATGTCGGTGCTCACAGACTCCGAGGGCGAGGCAACTGTCAGACATGGCAACAGGTCTAGTCCGTCGTTTCAAGGAGGCTGGAGTACCGCAGCCCAACGCCCTCTATGTGGACTGGGCTGTTGCGGCCAGTCTGGACTGCCCAGGATGCAGGAATCTTCAGCCTCTGGGAAGCTCTGTGTACGCGTCTGGACATATGGCATTACATTAGGCGGTTTGCTTCAGGGTGCACCTCCCATGCCCTATACCTTGAAAAAGCACATCAAGTGCATCCAGGACCCGGAAGGAATACCCCTGTACGTACAGACAGGAACCCTAATGAAAGGTGGGGTGGAGCTGCCGGTCTACCGGTGTGCCAGGGGTCAACATTTCTGGAGTCCTTTTACCTGCATCTAAACAGGTTTATCCCAGGTAAAATGAAGCAAAAAAACATTTTTAGATAAGATCATGGACATGTTTATTATTAATGCTTTTCTTATTCTAAGGTACTAGCGCCAGTGACGTCCATTTACAGGCCTAACTTCTGGAGGGCCTCTCGCGCTGGAACGCAGACCGCGCCACTGCTGCTGTTGTTCCGACAACCAGACGTCAAAGACGTACAGCGCAATGCTGACCCAAAGCGTCAATACACTGAGCCAGGCAGTCCTTGGGCGTGATGTTCAATCGGGATCCCATCGGACCGGCACATACACAGGTACAATATGCAGCTTGTATGAATAACATTTCGAGCCATCACACACTTTTTCTAAAAAACGAAACTGAGTAAAATTATTTACTCCAGGAGAGCTCATCGGCGTAGAATACGTGTATGAGCAGACCGGTAGGGTTCTACATGATGCACACCTGGAGGATGACAACGGGCCTCTGTCAGAGCTAGATGTAGAAGAGGAAGAGAAGGACGAAGGCTTCGGTGATGACGACGAGACGATCAACGTCGAGACTGCCTCGCAAGAGTCTGGAAACATGATATTCATGGCCAGTTTACTTTGTTGCAGCGCCCAGTGCCCGCGTGACAGACGCCGCAGATGCCACAGACGCCCCCAACGACGATACTCTCAACGTCTCGAGTTCCTCTTGCGACTCAGAAGTACGTCAGTTCGTTCTCGAAACAGAGTATATTGAGCTCCCTTCAGACCTGTGTCTTTTCTTTCTTTAAGACTGTAGACCTTGACAAAGTTGGCGGGTTTGACAAAGTCCAGGCACTCGCAGCTTTCTTAGTGGACTCCATCGTGGATGGTACAGCTCTGAGTAATGGCCAGGCATCCACTATCATCAAGCTGTGGGACAACCTTGAGGAATACGACAAGAGGCCAACAACATTCTCCCCTCGACATCGTACTAAAACGACTGGAAAATTCAAATCCCACAAAAGAAGGTCCTCCATCGAGGTAATAGCATCTGACACGACGAGTATAGGCAAAACAATTCTTTAATTATCTTTTTAATTTTTACTATTAGATGTTTCCTAGGGAGCGGGTCCTGCGCAGTGGCCAGATTGTAACAGATACGTGGAGGCGGTCATCACAAAACTCTGCGAGAGGCATCAAGTGGCCGTTCGAATTGGAGGAAAGTCCGTCCAGCGCTGGTCCTTAGTGATGAAGGACTACAAAAGAATACGCGACGCAGTATTGAAAAACGCCAGAGTGAAGGAACAGACGAAGTTCCAGCTGGTTGACATCAACCAGACGACGCTTATTTAGTGGTAAGACTACTTGAGATGACATTAATCCTGTATTTCATATTGATTTCAGGTTCAACAACAGAGAGAAGGCCCAAGAAACACAGACAATAACGCAAGGAATAAGGCTGCCAACTCCCTCAATGGCATCAGATGAACCACTTCCCCCAGCACCATCCCTTCCTACTAGTCTACCATCTGTGGAATTTCCTGCGCCGTTCACGTACACGCTACCATCAAATACAGCCAACCAAGCTGATGGTGACATCCTTAAGCAGATCACCAAGGCGCCCGTACTGCACTGTCGTCGCCGTAAAAGGGGAGCCGAGACCACCATCAGACTCATCGAGAAGCTGATTGAAGCCTACAGTGGTGAGGAGGGCCTTGATACTACTGGTGTACCCCTGCTCGATTCAGCTCGCATGATAGAGATCTGGGAGCAGCAGCGAAAGCATGTGGTTCAGGCGTTAAAAGCACGAAGAGGTTATTATACACATTATATTAAGAAAGCGTTCTTGACAGCAGGGCTGCCAGGAGGGCCAAAGGCGGAAAATGCAACGGAAGCTAAAGATCTGCTTTGGACGTGACCATATTCACCGCAACGGAAGCACTTGTTGTTATTGGGACACACGGTTTTATCGTGACTTCTTGCTTACAGTAAGCGCAACCAGAAAGGGAAAGCCCCGTAGCTTCAGATTACGGGGGATTTGTGTGTTGACAAACATATACAAATATCTGTGTCCAGTTTCAATTCCGTGTCAGTCTTTTTGTCGTTCAAAATGAGAAAGGTTGGCACCAAATTTCTCAAGGTACGACTTCAAGTCTTCATTGGGAACCTCGAAAGGAAGCCGACTAACTGATATCCTGAGCTTTCTAGATTCAGATGGAGTGAATCTAAGAGGATGATTATTCATTGTAAATCCTTCACGCCACATTTCTTCCATGGCATGAATTGAAGTTGCAGTCACAAGAACATAATTTCCCATGTGCTGAATACAACTGAATCAGCAGGCAGCAGTAGGAAGAGTCAAGGGGGCATTGGATATGACGAGTTTCAAGTGCAGAAAAAGTGGATGGAAAAGGACGGGAGTTGGGGGCATTAGCCTCAGAAGAAAAATGGCGGGGGGAATGGCCGCGGCGGCAAAATAAGTAGGTCTTGGGTATGGGAGGACCGGCAAAGGTGGACATGGGCATAAGCGGCGGAGGGTGCTCGGTTAAGGGGGATCAGGTTAGCACCATTAATTTCAGATGCCATTGCAAAAGGCAAGAGAAAATGACAACTTTAGTTCTAGCCAAACGATTACTTTTGTTTATAATTACTTAATACTTTATTTACATGACAATAAAATAGCAATTTAGTTCTAGCCAAACGATGAGTACACAAATACAACCACTTAAAACTAAGCAATAACAGTGATAATACTATTTCTGGTTTAAAATATTTAGTTCAGAAAAAAAAGAAGAAAAAAGTATCAATGAACTTGGGCTATCTAACAAACAGGCCGACACCATCATACGTTTGTGGGATACCATGTCAGGCTACGACAAGAGGCCCTCGAAGTTCCCCTCCCGTCACAATCGAGGCTTACACAGGGGATATTCAAAGCAACCAAAAAAAACAACTGTCATTCTTGGTGAAAATGCCACAGGAGCTAATAATTAAATATTATTTTATATTATAAGGTTGAGGAGGATGCCAAGCAGATTAGCGAGACTTGGGGGATGCTATGAATGAGGAGTACATACTTAGTCTAAGCACCCTCCAGTTTGGCAAATATCGAAGCAAGACCTTTGTCTGGCTCCTGTCAAATGACGTGGGATGGGCCGTCATGGTGCTTGCAGACCATCTGGGCCTGCGTGACGGAAGGCCTAGCACTGGGCCTGACCCTCAGTGGGACAACAAGGAGGCGTTTATACCGGTAATTATTCACTTTATTAAAGAAAGTGTGAACTTGTACTTAATTTTTAAATATTTTGTTTGCATTTTTTGTATTCAATCAATCAATCAATAAATATGTTTATTATCTACTCAGTTGCAGCCATAAGCTGGAGTATTGAGGAGAGAGCTAAAAAGGAGCGTTTACACATACAAAACGACAAGTAACATAAGATATCACAGGCATACTTTAAAGTTATAAAATTATACGGTCCGTTCGACCTACCAGCTATGCCAGTCACTTTCCTAAACTCATGCAGGCTGTACGGGCAAGGATAAAAAAAAAAAAAAAAAACAGGAAACAGATGCAAGAAGTGCGTCTGTTGGACTGGTTGGCTTTGGCGCTTATGCTAAATCCCAGTACCTCGGACAGCACTGTTTTACCAACGGAAAAGAGCGGAAGAAGATGATGCCACCGATATGCCTGCCAAGAAGAAGTACAACAAGAAGGCCGTGTTTAACACGTGAACCAAATGCCATCTTCCTAAGAATAAAGACTTCGGCCACAGCAGACATATCGGTGACAACGGTGTCGTTACCTACTGTCCAACCGTGGAGGGAAAAGATGGCCTTTGTGTAGAGGAATGGCTAAAGCAGCGGAGGGCAAGCAACCCTAGGACTAAAAAGAAGTCGAAGTAAGTCCCTGAAGACTACACCTTTACACACACTTTCATACAACTCCGACCACGCATACACACTTCATACATCAGACTCAACAATGTTTATGTTGGTCACTTTACACACACTTTCATACAACTCTGACCACGCATACACACTTCATACATCAGACTCAACAATGTTAATGTTGGTTACTTTACACACACTTTCATACAACTCTGACCACGCATACACACTTCATACATCAGACTCAACAATGTTAATGTTGGTCACTTTACACACACTTTCATACAACTCGGACCACGCATACACATTTCATACAGACTCAACAGTGTTACTGTCGAGTCACCCAAATCCATCCAGGTGTGTGACTGTGACATTATTGTTGCATGTTGCAATGGGTTCGATTCCCATATGGATCATGGTGCTCTCATATGTAATACAACACATACAGAAACATTTACAAAACTGCTAACACGACTTCTCATTTTCTCATTCCAATATCATATTTTTTAACTTTTCAAATTTCTAAAGGGAACTTTCTTTTTTATTTTCAACTTTCCCTGGGTCTTTCTTCCTCTCCCTTTTTCCCCCTCTTCTTTCATTTTTTCTCCCTTTCCCCCCTCTTTTCCCCTCTTTTCTTTTCTTTCTTTCTCTTCTTTTCTCTTCTTTTTGCCCCTCCCCTCCCCTCTTCGCGGGGCGGGAAGATTGCGTGCCCGGACAGGCTAATATTCGACGAAGAGTGAGCCAATTACGTCCTTTCGTTGTTCCAACTTTCAACGGGGCAATTTGTGCATAAATTAAGTCAGTTGACAGGGACGCCATCTTGGATTTTGCCTCTCTCGACTGTGAAGTCCAATATACCTGGTTTTACGCTGGAAATGTTAACTTTGATATCTAGAATCCTCGAAAGGGACAAGAATACAAGTAGTTCTCAAGTAGTTCTACTATTTGTCGGGTGGTTCAGAGTTCGGGAAGGATTTTAAATAGAGGAAAATCTTCACAACATTCGGCTTGCATTTGTCATGACTTAGACTGGCCACAAAGCCTGGAACGATATTTTATGTCCAGTTCTAACAATATTGAGTAATTTTTTTTAATTTTTGGTAAAACGAGACGCAATACAAGAAAGCGCAAGCCATCATCTGTGCTTGACCTAGAAATTGCAAAAGCTCGTAACTGTGTCAGCATCAATATGTCAAATTTAAGAATAATAAATTAAGAATAATAAATTGAAATAAGGGGCGCCAGCATCCAATCTGTACCTACGATCTGGAGGCGTGGCATAAATAAGAGAGTCATGTTGTGTGGAGACCAGAAGTAACCACGCTTAAAATTACTGTACTGATATTATCCTGTTAGGAGGAAGTGTTACGCCAAATAATAAAATAAGTAGATGAGGAGAAGAGAGAGGAAGTTGAAAAAGAACAGAAGGTTAAGAAGAGCCTCATGAGAGCTTTGATTTCTAAGGAGGAAGAGTCAGAATAGGGAAGAGGAAGAGATTAAACAGAGAACGCGCAATGAGTGACTATCAATTCACGAAAAGAGGGAGGTGGTGGACCAACGGTCAAGAGAACTTATGCTTAAAGTACTTTAATATGTATTGCAGGTGGAATGCACGTACAAAACAACTCGAGAAGAAGGTGCTACAACAGGCTCTTCCTCTTCTGCCAGCCAGCAAGGTAGCCGCTTCCCCTTGTCCTGCACCACGGCATCTGCTGCCGAAGCCACCTCAGCATCCTGGACCGGCCTTCCATTCCTTCCCTGCTCCAGAGCCTCCTACCCTGCCTACTACCCGCCAGCCTTCTCTTCCCGCAACCGGACTACACAGATCACCACCATCCAGTACCAGCAGTACTGTTCCGGTTGCTGTGCTGCTGTGCCTCGCTCCACCATGTATAACCAGCGCAAACGTGCCTTGGAGGAGCAGCAGGCCACATCTGGGAAGAGAAGGTACAACCGATCAACGGGCTACAACACCTGTCGGCATTGTCAGCAGCCAAAGACGCGGGAGTATGGCCACAGGAGGTACACTGGAGACAGCGGCACCTCCTTCTATTGCCCCAACAAGGAAGGGAAGGACGGTCTTACTGCTGAGCAATGGCTCCAGCAGCAGATGACCGCAAACCCTAGAACAAAAAAACATCCGCACACACCCCTGAATAAACGCATACTTACAATTCACACACCCACGCACACAGACTCTTCTGAGAGTCACACAAACCCATTAAGGTGTGCAGTTGCGACAGTAATGTTGCATTCTGTAATGGGTTCGAGTCCCATATGGGTTCATTGTGCACTCTAGATGAGTCATTTCACATTTTTCTCCACATTTTCAATAATTCCCGCCCTTCTTTCCTTTTTTTTCTTTTCTTTTCCTCCTCCTTTTCCCTCCTTTTCCTTTTCTCTTTCCCCTCCCTCCCCTCCCTCCCCTCCCTTCTTTCCCTTTTCTGCGGCGGGAAGATTGCGCGCCTTCCTTTAGGGGCCATGCTAATCTTCTCTGTATCGTTCCAATTTTAGTATATGTGCTGCCGAAGCAAGCACGACTATCCACATTTTCCAACATATATGTATGTCTGGTTAACATTATGTCTAGACGTGTGGGCCCACATGTTGTTATAGCGAGAAAAAACAGATTTTAAATAGAGGAAAATCTTCACAACATTCGGCTTGCATTTGTCATGACTTAGACTGGCCACACAGCCTGAAACAATATTTTATGTCCAGTTCTAACAATATTGAGCATCTATTTTAGCATCTACAGCGCATGCGCAGAAGGGATGTGCTTACCTGAAGTTCTATTCCCTTGTTGGAGAGGAAGAAAAAGCCCTACTTCTTCAAGGATACATGTTGTATTCAACCAACAACTGTTCAGCTTTGTGACGTCATAATGCTGATTGAAGCAATCAATGTTCTAATGTTCTAAATGAAAGAAAAAAGAACATGAATTAAATACATCAAATCAACGCAATTTTACCATTAAGTGAGACACAAGATCATACCCAAAAAGTTGATATTTTTCTTCACTTTTCATGCACGCAAAAAGAGGGACAAAATTACAAGAGAAAAGCTGGAAAATCAAGTAACTTACTCAGATCCATCACGCACCAACGTCCCGCGCAAAATACGACCCAAATGCATTATGGGTAACTTGATCCATCCCCGACATGGAATCTCCCGCAAAAATAAACTACCAGGGAAATCAATTTATACTAAGTCTTTCCACCCGAGAGCCTAGCAAACAGTTATCCAAGCCCCAAAAACACCCGCCAAAAAAATGTTTTGCGTAGGGGCCAGGCAATCTTGCGCAGAGGCTCCTCAAATGATCAAACTCCCTTCAACTTTAGCTAACTGGATCTCAAGCTGGATTTGATTTCAAAAAAAAATTTGGAACGCTTCACGAATTTGCGTGTCATCCATAATCCCGGTCTTCCCGCTATCTCAAGACAATTTCAAGACTGTGATATCCAATCAGGTTGCTTGGTTGTCTTGAAATACTGAGATTCGACCAATGAGAGGCCACGGTTGTCTTGAAATTGGTCTTGAAAGTCTTGAAATTGAAAGTCAGTTGGTGAGTGGAAATGGCCGCCATCTTGGATTTGCCGACTCGAGATTCTAAGTGCCTTATACTAAGCAAAGAACTCACCTTTTGAGCCAGGAAATCCAACGGAGACCCGAAGGGATGTTGTTCGAAGATACTTTGGTGGATGTCGAAGTTCGTTCACGCCGAGAAGTAAGTAATTTTCGTCCATGTTGTGGTTAGCCGTCTACTCGAGACGGCGAGAAGAGGCGATAAGTCAGATCACTCTCTCGTGAACTCGAACTGTTTTCTCCCGTTTCGAACTTAGTTTGCCCCCGAACTGGCAAGATATATTATCTACGATTCCTCTAGTACTCCATTACGGGATTTTATAGTCTGAAACGCTCTGTAGGCTGCACAAATCGGCCGTGTTTACGAGTTGTAATTCGCCGGTCTCTGTAAACAAGATGTCTGACAAGACTTGTGCTTCTTATGGTCAGAAGCCTCAGATCCATTCCTAGCTTGCTGTTAAAACCTCTTGGGACCCAACAATGCTAATTTTATTATATTAGAGATCTGTGAAGTGGAAAAGGGATAGTTTTCTCCCTCGGAAAGCAAAAAAATGGAAGAATTTGGCAATTTTTTACAGCACTTTCTCTCTGATTTCAACTAAAAAGTTAGAAAAGTGTAATTTTTTTGCACTCATACATTATATAGTGAACAGTGAGACTAATATTTTACTCAATTGACATTATTTTCATAGGTTTTGAATGTTTTGGGGGGTTTTCTACAGGATTTGATAAAATTTGGGGGTATTTTAGTGACTGCACTTTTTTATCTCAACAGACAAAGGGAAGAAAACAAGGAAAATTCAGGCCAAAAAGCTGTATTTACAGGAGATTTTGGAGAACACAAGCCAGAATGAGTTCCCGGTGAGAGATATTAGCTTTATTTAAGACCCCGGTGGCTGACGCTTGTATAAAAGCTGCGAAGAATGACTACATACTCAGTCAGGCCTGCATGTCATATATACACAGGGAATCATGCCGTAGTCTCTCTTTGAGACCACTTTATGGCTCAAAATGAGACTGTAAGTAACACCACACACAATATTGCTGAGTAGAATTTTATTTGAGTCACATAATCAGGTGCTTGTGTCGTTAACTTGTGCCTGCTTGCTCCTATGTCCACCAACTACTAAAGAACTGCCATTTCTGTTAGTCCTGATCACTTATACACAGCCAGTGCAGCAATTATCAAAGGGTGAAGGGTTGCCATGTCATGTAGAGTCAATTAGCAGGTTAAACAGTATATCTTTACTGCAGAAAAAGTAATTTCTGAGAAGACAAATGAGATACTGCAAAATGAGATCATGTGCAAGACACCGATACACACATTTCGACACAGCACAAGCTTCAAAATCACCGGTGGAGTCTTCTCAATCCATTGAGCTTTGCTTGGGTGTACAGTTGTGCCATTATTGACACGTTCTGTGATGGGTTCAACTCCCATATGGGTCATGTTGCTCTCCAAGGTGACGCACACAAACACACTAGTGCAGACACTAGCCAGATGCGCGCCATGCCTCAGAAATCACCCTAAGAGCCTTTTCTCTTTGAAATGTGCAATAACCAAGGGATTTTGCAATTCTATTAAACATTTTTGACCATTTTCCAACAAATGCTGATTTTTCGTTTACATTAAAACGACCCTTTTTCCAACTTCCAAGACTCGACACTGCAACTGAACATCACACGAGCACTGCTTAACACTTTCCAACCCTTTTTCTCCTTTCTTCTCCCTTTTTTCTCTTTCTTTTTCCCTTTTTCTTTTTCTCTTTCCCCTCCCTCCCTCCCTTCTTTTCCTTTTTCTGCGGCGGGAAGATTGCGCCCCATGCTCGTGTCATCCATAATCCCGGTCTTCCCGCTATCTCAAGACAATTTCAAGACTGTGATATCCAATCAGGTGCTTGGTTGTCTTGAAATACTGAGATTCGACCAATGAGAGGCCACGGTTGTCTTGAAATTGGTCTTGAAAGTCTTGAAATTGAAAGTCAGTTGGTGAGTGGAAATGGCCGCCATCTTGGATTTGCCGACTCGAGATTCTAAGTGCCTTATACTAAGCAAAGAACTCACCTTTTGAGCCAGGAAATCCAACGGAGACCCGAAGGGATGTTGTTCGAAGATACTTTGGTGGATGTCGAAGTTCGTTCACGCCGAGAAGTAAGTAATTTTCGTCCATGTTGTGGTTAGCCGTCTACTCGAGACGGCGAGAAGAGGCGATAAGTCAGATCACTCTCTCGTGAACTCGAACTGTTTTCTCCCGTTTCGAACTTAGTTTGCCCCCGAACTGGCAAGATATATTATCTACGATTCCTCTAGTACTCCATTACGGGATTTTATAGTCTGAAACGCTCTGTAGGCTGCACAAATCGGCCGTGTTTACGAGTTGTAATTCGCCGGTCTCTGTAAACAAGATGTCTGACAAGACTTGTGCTTCTTTATGGTCAGAAGCCTCAGATCCATTCCTAGCTTGCTGTTAAAACCTCTTGGGACCCAACAATGCTAATTTTATTATTATTAGAGATCTGTGAAGTGGAAAAGGGATAGTTTTCTCCCTCGGAAAGCAAAAAAATGGAAGAATTTGGCAATTTTTTACAGCACTTTCTCTCTGATTTCAACTAAAAAGTTAGAAAAGTGTAATTTTTTTGCACTCATACATTATATAGTGAACAGTGAGACTAATATTTTACTCAATTGACATTATTTTCATAGGTTTTGAATGTTTTGGGGGGTTTTCTACAGGATTTTGATAAAATTTGGGGGTATTTTAGTGACTGCACTTTTTTATCTCAACAGACAAAGGGAAGAAAACAAGGAAAATTCAGGCCAAAAAGCTGTATTTACAGGAGATTTTGGAGAACACAAGCCAGAATGAGTTCCCGGTGAGAGATATTAGCTTATTTAAGACCCCGGTGGCTGACGCTTGTATAAAAGCTGCGAAGAATGACTACATACTCAGTCAGGCCTGCATGTCATATATACACAGGGAATCATGCCGTAGTCTCTCTTTGAGACCACTTTATGGCTCAAAATGAGACTGTAAGTAACACCACACACAATATGCTGAGTAGAATTTTATTTGAGTCACATAATCAGGTGCTTGTGTCGTTAACTTGTGCCTGCTTGCTCCTATGTCCACCAACTACTAAAGAACTGCCATTTCTGTTAGTCCTGATCACTTATACACAGCCAGTGCAGCAATTATCAAAGGGTGAAGGGTTGCCATGTCATGTAGAGTCAATTAGCAGGTTAAACAGTATATCTTTACTGCAGAAAAAGTAATTTCTGAGAAGACAAATGAGATACTGCAAAATGAGATCATGTGCAAGACACCGATACACACATTTCGACACAGCACAAGCTTCAAAATCACCGGTGGAGTCTTCTCAATCCATTGAGCTTTGCTTGGGTGTACAGTTGTGCCATTATTGACACGTTCTGTGATGGGTTCAACTCCCATATGGGTCATGTTGCTCTCCAAGGTGACGCACACAAACACACTAGTGCAGACACTAGCCAGGTGCGCGCCATGCCTCAGAAATCACCCTAAGAGCCTTTTCTCTTTGAAATGTGCAATAACCAAGGGATTTTGCAATTCTATTAAACATTTTTGACCATTTTCCAACAAATGCTGATTTTTCGTTAACATTAAAACGACCCTTTTTCCAACTTCCAAGACTCGACACTGCAAATGAACATCACACGAGCACTGCTTAACACTTTCCAACCCTTTTTCTCCTTTCTTCTCCCTTTTTTCTCTTTCTTTTTCCCTTTTTTCTTTTCTCTTTCCCCTCCCTCCCCTCCCTTCTTTTCCTTTTTCTGCGGCGGGAAGATTGCGCCCCATGCTCGTGTCATCCATAATCCCGGTCTTCCCGCTATCTCAAGACAATTTCAAGACTGTGATATCCAATCAGGTTGCTTGGTTGTCTTGAAATACTGAGATTCGACCAATGAGAGGCCACGGTTGTCTTGAAATTGGTCTTGAAAGTCTTGAAATTGAAAGTCAGTTGGTGAGTGGAAATGGCCGCCATCTTGGATTTGCCGACTCGAGATTCTAAGTGCCTTATACTAAGCAAAGAACTCACCTTTTGAGCCAGGAAATCCAACGGAGACCCGAAGGGATGTTGTTCGAAGATACTTTGGTGGATGTCGAAGTTCGTTCACGCCGAGAAGTAAGTAATTTTCGTCCATGTTGTGGTTAGCCGTCTACTCGAGACGGCGAGAAGAGGCGATAAGTCAGATCACTCTCTCGTGAACTCGAACTGTTTTCTCCCGTTTCGAACTTAGTTTGCCCCCGAACTGGCAAGATATATTATCTACGATTCCTCTAGTACTCCATTACGGGATTTTATAGTCTGAAACGCTCTGTAGGCTGCACAAATCGGCCGTGTTTACGAGTTGTAATTCGCCGGTCTCTGTAAACAAGATGTCTGACAAGACTTGTGCTTCTTTATGGTCAGAAGCCTCAGATCCATTCCTAGCTTGCTGTTAAAACCTCTTGGGACCCAACAATGCTAATTTTATATTATTAGAGATCTGTGAAGTGGAAAAGGGATAGTTTTCTCCCTCGGAAAGCAAAAAAATGGAAGAATTGGCAATTTTTTACAGCACTTTCTCTCTGATTTCAACTAAAAAGTTAGAAAAGTGTAATTTTTTTGCACTCATACATTATATAGTGAACAGTGAGACTAATATTTTACTCAATTGACATTATTTTCATAGGTTTTGAATGTTTTGGGGGGTTTTCTACAGGATTTTGATAAAATTTGGGGGTATTTTAGTGACTGCACTTTTTTATCTCAACAGACAAAGGGAAGAAAACAAGGAAAATTCAGGCCAAAAAGCTGTATTTACAGGAGATTTTGGAGAACACAAGCCAGAATGAGTTCCCGGTGAGAGATATTAGCTTTATTTAAGACCCGGTGGCTGACGCTTGTATAAAAGCTGCGAAGAATGACTACATACTCAGTCAGGCCTGCATGTCATATATACACAGGGAATCATGCCGTAGTCTCTCTTTGAGACCACTTTATGGCTCAAAATGAGACTGTAAGTAACACCACACACAATATTGCTGAGTAGAATTTTATTTGAGTCACATAATCAGGTGCTTGTGTCGTTAACTTGTGCCTGCTTGCTCCTATGTCCACCAACTACTAAAGAACTGCCATTTCTGTTAGTCCTGATCACTATACACAGCCAGTGCAGCAATTATCAAAGGGTGAAGGGTTGCCATGTCATGTAGAGTCAATTAGCAGGTTAAACAGTATATCTTTACTGCAGAAAAAGTAATTTCTGAGAAGACAAATGAGATACTGCAAAATGAGATCATGTGCAAGACACCGATACACACATTTCGACACAGCACAAGCTTCAAAATCACCGGTGGAGTCTTCTCAATCCATTGAGCTTTGCTTGGGTGTACAGTTGTGCCATTATTGACACGTTCTGTGATGGGTTCAACTCCCATATGGGTCATGTTGCTCTCCAAGGTGACGCACACAAACACACTAGTGCAGACACTAGCCAGATGCGCGCCATGCCTCAGAAATCACCCTAAGAGCCTTTTCTCTTTGAAATGTGCAATAACCAAGGGATTTTGCAATTCTATTAAACATTTTTGACCATTTTCCAACAAATGCTGATTTTTCGTTTACATTAAAACGACCCTTTTTCCAACTTCCAAGACTCGACACTGCAACTGAACATCACACGAGCACTGCTTAACACTTTCCAACCCTTTTTCTCCTTTCTTCTCCCTTTTTTCTCTTTCTTTTTCCCTTTTTTCTTTTTCTCTTTCCCCTCCCTCCCCTCCCTTCTTTTCCTTTTTCTGCGGCGGGAAGATTGCGCCCCATGCTCGTGTCATCCATAATCCCGGTCTTCCCGCTATCTCAAGACAATTTCAAGACTGTGATATCCAATCAGGTGCTTGGTTGTCTTGAAATACTGAGATTCGACCAATGAGAGGCCACGGTTGTCTTGAAATTGGTCTTGAAAGTCTTGAAATTGAAAGTCAGTTGGTGAGTGGAAATGGCCGCCATCTTGGATTTGCCGACTCGAGATTCTAAGTGCCTTATACTAAGCAAAGAACTCACCTTTTGAGCCAGGAAATCCAACGGAGACCCGAAGGGATGTTGTTCGAAGATACTTTGGTGGATGTCGAAGTTCGTTCACGCCGAGAAGTAAGTAATTTTCGTCCATGTTGTGGTTAGCCGTCTACTCGAGACGGCGAGAAGAGGCGATAAGTCAGATCACTCTCTCGTGAACTCGAACTGTTTTCTCCCGTTTCGAACTTAGTTTGCCCCCGAACTGGCAAGATATATTATCTACGATTCCTCTAGTACTCCATTACGGGATTTTATAGTCTGAAACGCTCTGTAGGCTGCACAAATCGGCCGTGTTTACGAGTTGTAATTCGCCGGTCTCTGTAAACAAGATGTCTGACAAGACTTCTTCTTCTTTTTCCATATGCCCATCCTTCAGGTTGCGAAGATCTCTTGGGCTTTGTGTGTGCTGTGTAGGTGCGATTAAATTAAAAGTTCAAAGTGCAGTTGGTTTTAAAAGCAAAATGGAAGATTTGGCAATTTTCAGCACTGTCCTCTGACCCACTAAAGGTTGAAGTGAGCACCACATGGTCCGGAGCCATTCTCATTGACTGACATAGGAGAATGTTTTGGGGGTAATTAGTCATCGAAAAGGGTACCTTAGTGACTGACTATTTGTATGTCTGAGACCTTCCCGGATGAAGCTCATTCCCATGCTGACATCAGGAGTTTTGGAGAACACATCCTGATGAGTTCCGGTGAGAGAAAGCATTTCGGTGGCTGACCAGTATAGCTGCGAAGAATGACTACGAACTTCGCCGCATGTCATTATGACCAGGAATCTATGCCGTGTCTCTCTTTGAGACCACTGGGTCAAAATGGACTGTAATAAACGGACACACAATATTGGAGTAGAATTTATTTGAGTGCATAATCATGCTTGTGTCGTTACTTGGTGCTTGCTCCTATCCACCAACTACTAAAGAACTCCATTTCTGTTAGGATCACTTTACAAGGTGCTATTATATGAAGGTTCCATGTCATGTAGGTCTTTAGCAGGTTAAACTTAGGTCTTTACTGCAGAGTAATGCGAGGACTTGGCTGAAAATGAGTCATGTGCAAGTAACTTTCGACACAGACAAGCTTCAGTCGGTGGATTCTAATCCATAACTCTTCTGCCAGTTGTGCACCTTGCACTTCTCTGATGGAATCCATTTCATTTGCTCTGGTCCCACACAACCAACTGCAACACTAGCCTGCGGCCATCTAGAATCACCAGAGCCTTATTAGAAATAATAACCAAGGGATTTTGCAATTCTATTAAACATTTTTGACCATTTTCCAACAAATGCTGATTTTTCGTTAACATTAAAACGACCCTTTTTCCAACTTCCAAGACTCGACACTGTGAACATCACACGAGCACTGCTTAACACTTTCCAACCCTTTTTCTCCTTTCTCTCCCCTTTTTTCTCTTTCTTTCCCTTTTTTTTTCTCTTTCCCCTCCCTCCCTCCCTTCTTTCCTTTTCTGCGGCGGGAAGATTGCGCCCCATGCTCGTGTCATCCATAATCCCGGTCTTCCCGCTATCTCAAGACATTTCAAGACTGTGATATCCAATCAGGTTGCTTGGTTGTCTTGAAATACTGAGATTCGACCAATGAGAGGCCACGGTTGTCTTGAAATTGGTCTTGAAAGTCTTGAAATTGAAAGTCAGTTGGTGAGTGGAAATGGCCGCCATCTTGGATTTGCCGACTCGAGATTCTAAGTGCCTTATACTAAGCAAAGAACTCACCTTTGAGCCAGGAAATCCAACGGAGACCCGAAGGGATGTTGTTCGAAGATACTTTGGTGGATGTCGAAGTTCGTTCACGCCGAGAAGTAAGTAATTTCGTCCATGTTGTGGTTAGCCGTCTACTCGAGACGGCGAGAAGAGGCGATAAGTCAGATCACTCTCTCGTGAACTCGAACTGTTTTCTCCCGTTTCGAACTTAGTTTGCCCCCGAACTGGCAAGATATATTATCTACGATTCCTCTAGTACTCCATTACGGGATTTTATAGTCTGAAACGCTCTGTAGGCTGCACAAATCGGCCGTGTTTACGAGTTGTAATTCCCGGTCTCTGTAAACAAGATGTCTGACAAGACTTGTGCTTCTTTATGGTCAGAAGCCTCAGATCCATTCCTAGCTTGCTGTTAAAACCTCTTGGGACCCAACAATGCTAATTTTATTATTATTAGAGATCTGTGAAGTGGAAAAGGGATAGTTTTCTCCCTCGGAAAGCAAAAAAATGGAAGAATTTGGCAATTTTTTACAGCACTTTCTCTCTGATTTCAACTAAAAAGTTAGAAAAGTGTAATTTTTTTGCACTCATACATTATATAGTGAACAGTGAGACTAATATTTTACTCAATTGACATTATTTTCATAGGTTTTGAATGTTTTGGGGGGTTTTCTACAGGATTTTGATAAAATTTGGGGGTATTTTAGTGACTGCACTTTTTATCTCAACAGACAAAGGGAAGAAAACAAGGAAAATTCAGGCCAAAAAGCTGTATTTACAGGAGATTTTGGAGAACACAAGCCAGAATGAGTTCCCGGTGAGAGATATTAGCTTTATTAAGACCCCGGTGGCTGACGCTTGTATAAAAGCTGCGAAGAATGACTACATACTCAGTCAGGCCTGCATGTCATATATACACAGGGAATCATGCCGTAGTCTCTCTTTGAGACCACTTTATGGCTCAAAATGAGACTGTAAGTAACACCACACACAATATTGCTGAGTAGAATTTTATTTGAGTCACATAATCAGGTGCTTGTGTCGTTAACTTGTGCCTGCTTGCTCCTATGTCCACCAACTACTAAAGAACTGCCATTTCTGTTAGTCCTGATCACTTATACACAGCCAGTGCAGCAATTATCAAAGGGTGAAGGGTTGCCATGTCATGTAGAGTCAATTAGCAGGTTAAACAGTATATCTTTACTGCAGAAAAAGTAATTTCTGAGAAGACAAATGAGATACTGCAAAATGAGATCATGTGCAAGACACCGATACACACATTTCGACACAGCACAAGCTTCAAAATCACCGGTGGAGTCTTCTCAATCCATTGAGCTTTGCTTGGGTGTACAGTTGTGCCATTATTGACACGTTCTGTGATGGGTTCAACTCCCATATGGGTCATGTTGCTCTCCAAGGTGACGCACACAAACACACTAGTGCAGACACTAGCCAGGTGCGCGCCATGCCTCAGAAATCACCCTAAGAGCCTTTTCTCTTTGAAATGTGCAATAACCAAGGGATTTTGCAATTCTATTAAACATTTTTGACCATTTTCCAACAAATGCTGATTTTTCGTTAACATTAAAACGACCCTTTTTCCAACTTCCAAGACTCGACACTGCAAATGAACATCACACGAGCACTGCTTAACACTTTCCAACCCTTTTTCTCCTTTCTTCTCCCTTTTTTCTCTTTCTTTTTCCCTTTTTTCTTTTTCTCTTTCCCCTCCCTCCCCTCCCTTCTTTTCCTTTTTCTGCGGCGGGAAGATTGCGCCCCATGCTCGTGTCATCCATAATCCCGGTCTTCCCGCTATCTCAAGACAATTTCAAGACTGTGATATCCAATCAGGTTGCTTGGTTGTCTTGAAATACTGAGATTCGACCAATGAGAGGCCACGGTTGTCTTGAAATTGGTCTTGAAAGTCTTGAAATTGAAAGTCAGTTGGTGAGTGGAAATGGCCGCCATCTTGGATTTGCCGACTCGAGATTCTAAGTGCCTTATACTAAGCAAAGAACTCACCTTTTGAGCCAGGAAATCCAACGGAGACCCGAAGGGATGTTGTTCGAAGATACTTTGGTGGATGTCGAAGTTCGTTCACGCCGAGAAGTAAGTAATTTTCGTCCATGTTGTGGTTAGCCGTCTACTCGAGACGGCGAGAAGAGGCGATAAGTCAGATCACTCTCTCGTGAACTCGAACTGTTTTCTCCCGTTTCGAACTTAGTTTGCCCCCGAACTGGCAAGATATATTATCTACGATTCCTCTAGTACTCCATTACGGGATTTTATAGTCTGAAACGCTCTGTAGGCTGCACAAATCGGCCGTGTTTACGAGTTGTAATTCGCCGGTCTCTGTAAACAAGATGTCTGACAAGACTTGTGCTTCTTTATGGTCAGAAGCCTCAGATCCATTCCTAGCTTGCTGTTAAAACCTCTTGGGACCCAACAATGCTAATTTTATTATTATTAGAGATCTGTGAAGTGGAAAAGGGATAGTTTTCTCCCTCGGAAAGCAAAAAAATGGAAGAATTTGGCAATTTTTTACAGCACTTTCTCTCTGATTTCAACTAAAAAGTTAGAAAAGTGTAATTTTTTTGCACTCATACATTATATAGTGAACAGTGAGACTAATATTTTACTCAATTGACATTATTTTCATAGGTTTTGAATGTTTTGGGGGGTTTTCTACAGGATTTTGATAAAATTTGGGGGTATTTTAGTGACTGCACTTTTTTATCTCAACAGACAAAGGGAAGAAAACAAGGAAAATTCAGGCCAAAAAGCTGTATTTACAGGAGATTTTGGAGAACACAAGCCAGAATGAGTTCCCGGTGAGAGATATTAGCTTTATTTAAGACCCCGGTGGCTGACGCTTGTATAAAAGCTGCGAAGAATGACTACATACTCAGTCAGGCCTGCATGTCATATATACACAGGGAATCATGCCGTAGTCTCTCTTTGAGACCACTTTATGGCTCAAAATGAGACTGTAAGTAACACCACACACAATATTGCTGAGTAGAATTTTATTTGAGTCACATAATCAGGTGCTTGTGTCGTTAACTTGTGCCTGCTTGCTCCTATGTCCACCAACTACTAAAGAACTGCCATTTCTGTTAGTCCTGATCACTTATACACAGCCAGTGCAGCAATTATCAAAGGGTGAAGGGTTGCCATGTCATGTAGAGTCAATTAGCAGGTTAAACAGTATATCTTTACTGCAGAAAAAGTAATTTCTGAGAAGACAAATGAGATACTGCAAAATGAGATCATGTGCAAGACACCGATACACACATTTCGACACAGCACAAGCTTCAAAATCACCGGTGGAGTCTTCTCAATCCATTGAGCTTTGCTTGGGTGTACAGTTGTGCCATTATTGACACGTTCTGTGATGGGTTCAACTCCCATATGGGTCATGTTGCTCTCCAAGGTGACGCACACAAACACACTAGTGCAGACACTAGCCAGGTGCGCGCCATGCCTCAGAAATCACCCTAAGAGCCTTTTCTCTTTGAAATGTGCAATAACCAAGGGATTTTGCAATTCTATTAAACATTTTTGACCATTTTCCAACAAATGCTGATTTTTCGTTAACATTAAAACGACCCTTTTTCCAACTTCCAAGACTCGACACTGCAAATGAACATCACACGAGCACTGCTTAACACTTTCCAACCCTTTTTCTCCTTTCTTCTCCCTTTTTTCTCTTTCTTTTTCCCTTTTTTCTTTTTCTCTTTCCCCTCCCTCCCCTCCCTTCTTTTCCTTTTTCTGCGGCGGGAAGATTGCGCCCCATGCTCGTGTCATCCATAATCCCGGTCTTCCCGCTATCTCAAGACAATTTCAAGACTGTGATATCCAATCAGGTTGCTTGGTTGTCTTGAAATACTGAGATTCGACCAATGAGAGGCCACGGTTGTCTTGAAATTGGTCTTGAAAGTCTTGAAATTGAAAGTCAGTTGGTGAGTGGAAATGGCCGCCATCTTGGATTTGCCGACTCGAGATTCTAAGTGCCTTATACTAAGCAAAGAACTCACCTTTTGAGCCAGGAAATCCAACGGAGACCCGAAGGGATGTTGTTCGAAGATACTTTGGTGGATGTCGAAGTTCGTTCACGCCGAGAAGTAAGTAATTTTCGTCCATGTTGTGGTTAGCCGTCTACTCGAGACGGCGAGAAGAGGCGATAAGTCAGATCACTCTCTCGTGAACTCGAACTGTTTTCTCCCGTTTCGAACTTAGTTTGCCCCCGAACTGGCAAGATATATTATCTACGATTCCTCTAGTACTCCATTACGGGATTTTATAGTCTGAAACGCTCTGTAGGCTGCACAAATCGGCCGTGTTTACGAGTTGTAATTCGCCGGTCTCTGTAAACAAGATGTCTGACAAGACTTGTGCTTCTTTATGGTCAGAAGCCTCAGATCCATTCCTAGCTTGCTGTTAAAACCTCTTGGACCCAACAATGCTAATTTTATTATTATTAGAGATCTGTGAAGTGGAAAAGGGATAGTTTTCTCCCTCGGAAAGCAAAAAAATGGAAGAATTTGGCAATTTTTTACAGCACTTTCTCTCTGATTTCAACTAAAAAGTTAGAAAAGTGTAATTTTTTTGCACTCATACATTATATAGTGAACAGTGAGACTAATATTTTACTCAATTGACATTATTTTCATAGGTTTTGAATGTTTTGGGGGGTTTTCTACAGGATTTTGATAAAATTTGGGGGTATTTTAGTGACTGCACTTTTTTATCTCAACAGACAAAGGGAAGAAAACAAGGAAAATTCAGGCCAAAAAGCTGTATTTACAGGAGATTTTGGAGAACACAAGCCAGAATGAGTTCCCGGTGAGAGATATTAGCTTTATTTAAGACCCCGGTGGCTGACGCTTGTATAAAAGCTGCGAAGAATGACTACATACTCAGTCAGGCCTGCATGTCATATATACACAGGGAATCATGCCGTAGTCTCTCTTTGAGACCACTTTATGGCTCAAAATGAGACTGTAAGTAACACCACACACAATATTGCTGAGTAGAATTTTATTTGAGTCACATAATCAGGTGCTTGTGTCGTTAACTTGTGCCTGCTTGCTCCTATGTCCACCAACTACTAAAGAACTGCCATTTCTGTTAGTCCTGATCACTTATACACAGCCAGTGCAGCAATTATCAAAGGGTGAAGGGTTGCCATGTCATGTAGAGTCAATTAGCAGGTTAAACAGTATATCTTTACTGCAGAAAAAGTAATTTCTGAGAAGACAAATGAGATACTGCAAAATGAGATCATGTGCAAGACACCGATACACACATTTCGACACAGCACAAGCTTCAAAATCACCGGTGGAGTCTTCTCAATCCATTGAGCTTTGCTTGGGTGTACAGTTGTGCCATTATTGACACGTTCTGTGATGGGTTCAACTCCCATATGGGTCATGTTGCTCTCCAAGGTGACGCACACAAACACACTAGTGCAGACACTAGCCAGGTGCGCGCCATGCCTCAGAAATCACCCTAAGAGCCTTTTCTCTTTGAAATGTGCAATAACCAAGGGATTTTGCAATTCTATTAAACATTTTTGACCATTTTCCAACAAATGCTGATTTTTCGTTAACATTAAAACGACCCTTTTTCCAACTTCCAAGACTCGACACTGCAAATGAACATCACACGAGCACTGCTTAACACTTTCCAACCCTTTTTCTCCTTTCTTCTCCCTTTTTTCTCTTTCTTTTTCCCTTTTTTCTTTTTCTCTTTCCCCTCCCTCCCCTCCCTTCTTTTCCTTTTTCTGCGGCGGGAAGATTGCGCCCCATGCTCGTGTCATCCATAATCCCGGTCTTCCCGCTATCTCAAGACAATTTCAAGACTGTGATATCCAATCAGGTTGCTTGGTTGTCTTGAAATACTGAGATTCGACCAATGAGAGGCCACGGTTGTCTTGAAATTGGTCTTGAAAGTCTTGAAATTGAAAGTCAGTTGGTGAGTGGAAATGGCCGCCATCTTGGATTTGCCGACTCGAGATTCTAAGTGCCTTATACTAAGCAAAGAACTCACCTTTTGAGCCAGGAAATCCAACGGAGACCCGAAGGGATGTTGTTCGAAGATACTTTGGTGGATGTCGAAGTTCGTTCACGCCGAGAAGTAAGTAATTTTCGTCCATGTTGTGGTTAGCCGTCTACTCGAGACGGCGAGAAGAGGCGATAAGTCAGATCACTCTCTCGTGAACTCGAACTGTTTTCTCCCGTTTCGAACTTAGTTTGCCCCCGAACTGGCAAGATATATTATCTACGATTCCTCTAGTACTCCATTACGGGATTTTATAGTCTGAAACGCTCTGTAGGCTGCACAAATCGGCCGTGTTTACGAGTTGTAATTCGCCGGTCTCTGTAAACAAGATGTCTGACAAGACTTGTGCTTCTTTATGGTCAGAAGCCTCAGATCCATTCCTAGCTTGCTGTTAAAACCTCTTGGGACCCAACAATGCTAATTTTATTATTATTAGAGATCTGTGAAGTGGAAAAGGGATAGTTTTCTCCCTCGGAAAGCAAAAAAATGGAAGAATTTGGCAATTTTTTACAGCACTTTCTCTCTGATTTCAACTAAAAAGTTAGAAAAGTGTAATTTTTTTGCACTCATACATTATATAGTGAACAGTGAGACTAATATTTTACTCAATTGACATTATTTTCATAGGTTTTGAATGTTTTGGGGGGTTTTCTACAGGATTTTGATAAAATTTGGGGGTATTTTAGTGACTGCACTTTTTTATCTCAACAGACAAAGGGAAGAAAACAAGGAAAATTCAGGCCAAAAAGCTGTATTTACAGGAGATTTTGGAGAACACAAGCCAGAATGAGTTCCCGGTGAGAGATATTAGCTTTATTTAAGACCCCGGTGGCTGACGCTTGTATAAAAGCTGCGAAGAATGACTACATACTCAGTCAGGCCTGCATGTCATATATACACAGGGAATCATGCCGTAGTCTCTCTTTGAGACCACTTTATGGCTCAAAATGAGACTGTAAGTAACACCACACACAATATTGCTGAGTAGAATTTTATTTGAGTCACATAATCAGGTGCTTGTGTCGTTAACTTGTGCCTGCTTGCTCCTATGTCCACCAACTACTAAAGAACTGCCATTTCTGTTAGTCCTGATCACTTATACACAGCCAGTGCAGCAATTATCAAAGGGTGAAGGGTTGCCATGTCATGTAGAGTCAATTAGCAGGTTAAACAGTATATCTTTACTGCAGAAAAAGTAATTTCTGAGAAGACAAATGAGATACTGCAAAATGAGATCATGTGCAAGACACCGATACACACATTTCGACACAGCACAAGCTTCAAAATCACCGGTGGAGTCTTCTCAATCCATTGAGCTTTGCTTGGGTGTACAGTTGTGCCATTATTGACACGTTCTGTGATGGGTTCAACTCCCATATGGGTCATGTTGCTCTCCAAGGTGACGCACACAAACACACTAGTGCAGACACTAGCCAGGTGCGCGCCATGCCTCAGAAATCACCCTAAGAGCCTTTTCTCTTTGAAATGTGCAATAACCAAGGGATTTTGCAATTCTATTAAACATTTTTGACCATTTTCCAACAAATGCTGATTTTTCGTTAACATTAAAACGACCCTTTTTCCAACTTCCAAGACTCGACACTGCAAATGAACATCACACGAGCACTGCTTAACACTTTCCAACCCTTTTTCTCCTTTCTTCTCCCTTTTTTCTCTTTCTTTTTCCCTTTTTTCTTTTTCTCTTTCCCCTCCCTCCCCTCCCTTCTTTTCCTTTTTCTGCGGCGGGAAGATTGCGCCCCATGCTCGTGTCATCCATAATCCCGGTCTTCCCGCTATCTCAAGACAATTTCAAGACTGTGATATCCAATCAGGTTGCTTGGTTGTCTTGAAATACTGAGATTCGACCAATGAGAGGCCACGGTTGTCTTGAAATTGGTCTTGAAAGTCTTGAAATTGAAAGTCAGTTGGTGAGTGGAAATGGCCGCCATCTTGGATTTGCCGACTCGAGATTCTAAGTGCCTTATACTAAGCAAAGAACTCACCTTTTGAGCCAGGAAATCCAACGGAGACCCGAAGGGATGTTGTTCGAAGATACTTTGGTGGATGTCGAAGTTCGTTCACGCCGAGAAGTAAGTAATTTTCGTCCATGTTGTGGTTAGCCGTCTACTCGAGACGGCGAGAAGAGGCGATAAGTCAGATCACTCTCTCGTGAACTCGAACTGTTTTCTCCCGTTTCGAACTTAGTTTGCCCCCGAACTGGCAAGATATATTATCTACGATTCCTCTAGTACTCCATTACGGGATTTTATAGTCTGAAACGCTCTGTAGGCTGCACAAATCGGCCGTGTTTACGAGTTGTAATTCGCCGGTCTCTGTAAACAAGATGTCTGACAAGACTTGTGCTTCTTTATGGTCAGAAGCCTCAGATCCATTCCTAGCTTGCTGTTAAAACCTCTTGGGACCCAACAATGCTAATTTTATTATTATTAGAGATCTGTGAAGTGGAAAAGGGATAGTTTTCTCCCTCGGAAAGCAAAAAAATGGAAGAATTTGGCAATTTTTTACAGCACTTTCTCTCTGATTTCAACTAAAAAGTTAGAAAAGTGTAATTTTTTTGCACTCATACATTATATAGTGAACAGTGAGACTAATATTTTACTCAATTGACATTATTTTCATAGGTTTTGAATGTTTTGGGGGTTTTCTACAGGATTTTGATAAAATTTGGGGGTATTTTAGTGACTGCACTTTTTTATCTCAACAGACAAAGGGAAGAAAACAAGGAAAATTCAGGCCAAAAAGCTGTATTTACAGGAGATTTTGGAGAACACAAGCCAGAATGAGTTCCCGGTGAGAGATATTAGCTTTATTTAAGACCCCGGTGGCTGACGCTTGTATAAAAGCTGCGAAGAATGACTACATACTCAGTCAGGCCTGCATGTCATATATACACAGGGAATCATGCCGTAGTCTCTCTTTGAGACCACTTTATGGCTCAAAATGAGACTGTAAGTAACACCACACACAATATTGCTGAGTAGAATTTTATTTGAGTCACATAATCAGGTGCTTGTGTCGTTAACTTGTGCCTGCTTGCTCCTATGTCCACCAACTACTAAAGAACTGCCATTTCTGTTAGTCCTGATCACTTATACACAGCCAGTGCAGCAATTATCAAAGGGTGAAGGGTTGCCATGTCATGTAGAGTCAATTAGCAGGTTAAACAGTATATCTTTACTGCAGAAAAAGTAATTTCTGAGAAGACAAATGAGATACTGCAAAATGAGATCATGTGCAAGACACCGATACACACATTTCGACACAGCACAAGCTTCAAAATCACCGGTGGAGTCTTCTCAATCCATTGAGCTTTGCTTGGGTGTACAGTTGTGCCATTATTGACACGTTCTGTGATGGGTTCAACTCCCATATGGGTCATGTTGCTCTCCAAGGTGACGCACACAAACACACTAGTGCAGACACTAGCCAGGTGCGCGCCATGCCTCAGAAATCACCCTAAGAGCCTTTTCTCTTTGAAATGTGCAATAACCAAGGGATTTTGCAATTCTATTAAACATTTTTGACCATTTTCCAACAAATGCTGATTTTTCGTTAACATTAAAACGACCCTTTTTCCAACTTCCAAGACTCGACACTGCAAATGAACATCACACGAGCACTGCTTAACACTTTCCAACCCTTTTTCTCCTTTCTTCTCCCTTTTTTCTCTTTCTTTTTCCCTTTTTTTTTTCTCTTTCCCCTCCCTCCCCTCCCTTCTTTTCCTTTTTCTGCGGCGGGAAGATTGCGCCCCATGCTCGTGTCATCCATAATCCCGGTCTTCCCGCTATCTCAAGACAATTTCAAGACTGTGATATCCAATCAGGTTGCTTGGTTGTCTTGAAATACTGAGATTCGACCAATGAGAGGCCACGGTTGTCTTGAAATTGGTCTTGAAAGTCTTGAAATTGAAAGTCAGTTGGTGAGTGGAAATGGCCGCCATCTTGGATTTGCCGACTCGAGATTCTAAGTGCCTTATACTAAGCAAAGAACTCACCTTTTGAGCCAGGAAATCCAACGGAGACCCGAAGGGATGTTGTTCGAAGATACTTTGGTGGATGTCGAAGTTCGTTCACGCCGAGAAGTAAGTAATTTTCGTCCATGTTGTGGTTAGCCGTCTACTCGAGACGGCGAGAAGAGGCGATAAGTCAGATCACTCTCTCGTGAACTCGAACTGTTTTCTCCCGTTTCGAACTTAGTTTGCCCCCGAACTGGCAAGATATATTATCTACGATTCCTCTAGTACTCCATTACGGGATTTTATAGTCTGAAACGCTCTGTAGGCTGCACAAATCGGCCGTGTTTACGAGTTGTAATTCGCCGGTCTCTGTAAACAAGATGTCTGACAAGACTTGTGCTTCTTTATGGTCAGAAGCCTCAGATCCATTCCTAGCTTGCTGTTAAAACCTCTTGGGACCCAACAATGCTAATTTTATTATTATTAGAGATCTGTGAAGTGGAAAAGGGATAGTTTTCTCCCTCGGAAAGCAAAAAAATGGAAGAATTTGGCAATTTTTTACAGCACTTTCTCTCTGATTTCAACTAAAAAGTTAGAAAAGTGTAATTTTTTTGCACTCATACATTATATAGTGAACAGTGAGACTAATATTTTACTCAATTGACATTATTTTCATAGGTTTTGAATGTTTTGGGGGGTTTTCTACAGGATTTTGATAAAATTTGGGGGTATTTTAGTGACTGCACTTTTTTATCTCAACAGACAAAGGGAAGAAAACAAGGAAAATTCAGGCCAAAAAGCTGTATTTACAGGAGATTTTGGAGAACACAAGCCAGAATGAGTTCCCGGTGAGAGATATTAGCTTTATTTAAGACCCCGGTGGCTGACGCTTGTATAAAAGCTGCGAAGAATGACTACATACTCAGTCAGGCCTGCATGTCATATATACACAGGGAATCATGCCGTAGTCTCTCTTTGAGACCACTTTATGGCTCAAAATGAGACTGTAAGTAACACCACACACAATATTGCTGAGTAGAATTTTATTTGAGTCACATAATCAGGTGCTTGTGTCGTTAACTTGTGCCTGCTTGCTCCTATGTCCACCAACTACTAAAGAACTGCCATTTCTGTTAGTCCTGATCACTTATACACAGCCAGTGCAGCAATTATCAAAGGGTGAAGGGTTGCCATGTCATGTAGAGTCAATTAGCAGGTTAAACAGTATATCTTTACTGCAGAAAAAGTAATTTCTGAGAAGACAAATGAGATACTGCAAAATGAGATCATGTGCAAGACACCGATACACACATTTCGACACAGCACAAGCTTCAAAATCACCGGTGGAGTCTTCTCAATCCATTGAGCTTTGCTTGGGTGTACAGTTGTGCCATTATTGACACGTTCTGTGATGGGTTCAACTCCCATATGGGTCATGTTGCTCTCCAAGGTGACGCACACAAACACACTAGTGCAGACACTAGCCAGGTGCGCGCCATGCCTCAGAAATCACCCTAAGAGCCTTTTCTCTTTGAAATGTGCAATAACCAAGGGATTTTGCAATTCTATTAAACATTTTTGACCATTTTCCAACAAATGCTGATTTTTCGTTAACATTAAAACGACCCTTTTTCCAACTTCCAAGACTCGACACTGCAAATGAACATCACACGAGCACTGCTTAACACTTTCCAACCCTTTTTCTCCTTTCTTCTCCCTTTTTTCTCTTTCTTTTTCCCTTTTTTCTTTTTCTCTTTCCCCTCCCTCCCCTCCCTTCTTTTCCTTTTTCTGCGGCGGGAAGATTGCGCCCCATGCTCGTGTCATCCATAATCCCGGTCTTCCCGCTATCTCAAGACAATTTCAAGACTGTGATATCCAATCAGGTTGCTTGGTTGTCTTGAAATACTGAGATTCGACCAATGAGAGGCCACGGTTGTCTTGAAATTGGTCTTGAAAGTCTTGAAATTGAAAGTCAGTTGGTGAGTGGAAATGGCCGCCATCTTGGATTTGCCGACTCGAGATTCTAAGTGCCTTATACTAAGCAAAGAACTCACCTTTTGAGCCAGGAAATCCAACGGAGACCCGAAGGGATGTTGTTCGAAGATACTTTGGTGGATGTCGAAGTTCGTTCACGCCGAGAAGTAAGTAATTTTCGTCCATGTTGTGGTTAGCCGTCTACTCGAGACGGCGAGAAGAGGCGATAAGTCAGATCACTCTCTCGTGAACTCGAACTGTTTTCTCCCGTTTCGAACTTAGTTTGCCCCCGAACTGGCAAGATATATTATCTACGATTCCTCTAGTACTCCATTACGGGATTTTATAGTCTGAAACGCTCTGTAGGCTGCACAAATCGGCCGTGTTTACGAGTTGTAATTCGCCGGTCTCTGTAAACAAGATGTCTGACAAGACTTGTGCTTCTTTATGGTCAGAAGCCTCAGATCCATTCCTAGCTTGCTGTTAAAACCTCTTGGGACCCAACAATGCTAATTTTATTATTATTAGAGATCTGTGAAGTGGAAAAGGGATAGTTTTCTCCCTCGGAAAGCAAAAAAATGGAAGAATTTGGCAATTTTTTACAGCACTTTCTCTCTGATTTCAACTAAAAAGTTAGAAAAGTGTAATTTTTTTGCACTCATACATTATATAGTGAACAGTGAGACTAATATTTTACTCAATTGACATTATTTTCATAGGTTTTGAATGTTTTGGGGGGTTTTCTACAGGATTTTGATAAAATTTGGGGGTATTTTAGTGACTGCACTTTTTTATCTCAACAGACAAAGGGAAGAAAACAAGGAAAATTCAGGCCAAAAAGCTGTATTTACAGGAGATTTTGGAGAACACAAGCCAGAATGAGTTCCCGGTGAGAGATATTAGCTTTATTTAAGACCCCGGTGGCTGACGCTTGTATAAAAGCTGCGAAGAATGACTACATACTCAGTCAGGCCTGCATGTCATATATACACAGGGAATCATGCCGTAGTCTCTCTTTGAGACCACTTTATGGCTCAAAATGAGACTGTAAGTAACACCACACACAATATTGCTGAGTAGAATTTTATTTGAGTCACATAATCAGGTGCTTGTGTCGTTAACTTGTGCCTGCTTGCTCCTATGTCCACCAACTACTAAAGAACTGCCATTTCTGTTAGTCCTGATCACTTATACACAGCCAGTGCAGCAATTATCAAAGGGTGAAGGGTTGCCATGTCATGTAGAGTCAATTAGCAGGTTAAACAGTATATCTTTACTGCAGAAAAAGTAATTTCTGAGAAGACAAATGAGATACTGCAAAATGAGATCATGTGCAAGACACCGATACACACATTTCGACACAGCACAAGCTTCAAAATCACCGGTGGAGTCTTCTCAATCCATTGAGCTTTGCTTGGGTGTACAGTTGTGCCATTATTGACACGTTCTGTGATGGGTTCAACTCCCATATGGGTCATGTTGCTCTCCAAGGTGACGCACACAAACACACTAGTGCAGACACTAGCCAGGTGCGCGCCATGCCTCAGAAATCACCCTAAGAGCCTTTTCTCTTTGAAATGTGCAATAACCAAGGGATTTTGCAATTCTATTAAACATTTTTGACCATTTTCCAACAAATGCTGATTTTTCGTTAACATTAAAACGACCCTTTTTCCAACTTCCAAGACTCGACACTGCAAATGAACATCACACGAGCACTGCTTAACACTTTCCAACCCTTTTTCTCCTTTCTTCTCCCTTTTTTCTCTTTCTTTTTCCCTTTTTTCTTTTTCTCTTTCCCCTCCCTCCCCTCCCTTCTTTTCCTTTTTCTGCGGCGGGAAGATTGCGCCCCATGCTCGTGTCATCCATAATCCCGGTCTTCCCGCTATCTCAAGACAATTTCAAGACTGTGATATCCAATCAGGTTGCTTGGTTGTCTTGAAATACTGAGATTCGACCAATGAGAGGCCACGGTTGTCTTGAAATTGGTCTTGAAAGTCTTGAAATTGAAAGTCAGTTGGTGAGTGGAAATGGCCGCCATCTTGGATTTGCCGACTCGAGATTCTAAGTGCCTTATACTAAGCAAAGAACTCACCTTTTGAGCCAGGAAATCCAACGGAGACCCGAAGGGATGTTGTTCGAAGATACTTTGGTGGATGTCGAAGTTCGTTCACGCCGAGAAGTAAGTAATTTTCGTCCATGTTGTGGTTAGCCGTCTACTCGAGACGGCGAGAAGAGGCGATAAGTCAGATCACTCTCTCGTGAACTCGAACTGTTTTCTCCCGTTTCGAACTTAGTTTGCCCCCGAACTGGCAAGATATATTATCTACGATTCCTCTAGTACTCCATTACGGGATTTTATAGTCTGAAACGCTCTGTAGGCTGCACAAATCGGCCGTGTTTACGAGTTGTAATTCGCCGGTCTCTGTAAACAAGATGTCTGACAAGACTTGTGCTTCTTTATGGTCAGAAGCCTCAGATCCATTCCTAGCTTGCTGTTAAAACCTCTTGGGACCCAACAATGCTAATTTTATTATTATTAGAGATCTGTGAAGTGGAAAAGGGATAGTTTTCTCCCTCGGAAAGCAAAAAAATGGAAGAATTTGGCAATTTTTTACAGCACTTTCTCTCTGATTTCAACTAAAAAGTTAGAAAAGTGTAATTTTTTTGCACTCATACATTATATAGTGAACAGTGAGACTAATATTTTACTCAATTGACATTATTTTCATAGGTTTTGAATGTTTTGGGGGGTTTTCTACAGGATTTTGATAAAATTTGGGGGTATTTTAGTGACTGCACTTTTTTATCTCAACAGACAAAGGGAAGAAAACAAGGAAAATTCAGGCCAAAAAGCTGTATTTACAGGAGATTTTGGAGAACACAAGCCAGAATGAGTTCCCGGTGAGAGATATTAGCTTTATTTAAGACCCCGGTGGCTGACGCTTGTATAAAAGCTGCGAAGAATGACTACATACTCAGTCAGGCCTGCATGTCATATATACACAGGGAATCATGCCGTAGTCTCTCTTTGAGACCACTTTATGGCTCAAAATGAGACTGTAAGTAACACCACACACAATATTGCTGAGTAGAATTTTATTTGAGTCACATAATCAGGTGCTTGTGTCGTTAACTTGTGCCTGCTTGCTCCTATGTCCACCAACTACTAAAGAACTGCCATTTCTGTTAGTCCTGATCACTTATACACAGCCAGTGCAGCAATTATCAAAGGGTGAAGGGTTGCCATGTCATGTAGAGTCAATTAGCAGGTTAAACAGTATATCTTTACTGCAGAAAAAGTAATTTCTGAGAAGACAAATGAGATACTGCAAAATGAGATCATGTGCAAGACACCGATACACACATTTCGACACAGCACAAGCTTCAAAATCACCGGTGGAGTCTTCTCAATCCATTGAGCTTTGCTTGGGTGTACAGTTGTGCCATTATTGACACGTTCTGTGATGGGTTCAACTCCCATATGGGTCATGTTGCTCTCCAAGGTGACGCACACAAACACACTAGTGCAGACACTAGCCAGGTGCGCGCCATGCCTCAGAAATCACCCTAAGAGCCTTTTCTCTTTGAAATGTGCAATAACCAAGGGATTTTGCAATTCTATTAAACATTTTTGACCATTTTCCAACAAATGCTGATTTTTCGTTAACATTAAAACGACCCTTTTTCCAACTTCCAAGACTCGACACTGCAAATGAACATCACACGAGCACTGCTTAACACTTTCCAACCCTTTTTCTCCTTTCTTCTCCCTTTTTTCTCTTTCTTTTTCCCTTTTTTCTTTTTCTCTTTCCCCTCCCTCCCCTCCCTTCTTTTCCTTTTTCTGCGGCGGGAAGATTGCGCCCCATGCTCGTGTCATCCATAATCCCGGTCTTCCCGCTATCTCAAGACAATTTCAAGACTGTGATATCCAATCAGGTTGCTTGGTTGTCTTGAAATACTGAGATTCGACCAATGAGAGGCCACGGTTGTCTTGAAATTGGTCTTGAAAGTCTTGAAATTGAAAGTCAGTTGGTGAGTGGAAATGGCCGCCATCTTGGATTTGCCGACTCGAGATTCTAAGTGCCTTATACTAAGCAAAGAACTCACCTTTTGAGCCAGGAAATCCAACGGAGACCCGAAGGGATGTTGTTCGAAGATACTTTGGTGGATGTCGAAGTTCGTTCACGCCGAGAAGTAAGTAATTTTCGTCCATGTTGTGGTTAGCCGTCTACTCGAGACGGCGAGAAGAGGCGATAAGTCAGATCACTCTCTCGTGAACTCGAACTGTTTTCTCCCGTTTCGAACTTAGTTTGCCCCCGAACTGGCAAGATATATTATCTACGATTCCTCTAGTACTCCATTACGGGATTTTATAGTCTGAAACGCTCTGTAGGCTGCACAAATCGGCCGTGTTTACGAGTTGTAATTCGCCGGTCTCTGTAAACAAGATGTCTGACAAGACTTGTGCTTCTTTATGGTCAGAAGCCTCAGATCCATTCCTAGCTTGCTGTTAAAACCTCTTGGGACCCAACAATGCTAATTTTATTATTATTAGAGATCTGTGAAGTGGAAAAGGGATAGTTTTCTCCCTCGGAAAGCAAAAAAATGGAAGAATTTGGCAATTTTTTACAGCACTTTCTCTCTGATTTCAACTAAAAAGTTAGAAAAGTGTAATTTTTTTGCACTCATACATTATATAGTGAACAGTGAGACTAATATTTTACTCAATTGACATTATTTTCATAGGTTTTGAATGTTTTGGGGGTTTTCTACAGGATTTTGATAAAATTTGGGGGTATTTTAGTGACTGCACTTTTTTATCTCAACAGACAAAGGGAAGAAAACAAGGAAAATTCAGGCCAAAAAGCTGTATTTACAGGAGATTTTGGAGAACACAAGCCAGAATGAGTTCCCGGTGAGAGATATTAGCTTTATTTAAGACCCCGGTGGCTGACGCTTGTATAAAAGCTGCGAAGAATGACTACATACTCAGTCAGGCCTGCATGTCATATATACACAGGGAATCATGCCGTAGTCTCTCTTTGAGACCACTTTATGGCTCAAAATGAGACTGTAAGTAACACCACACACAATATTGCTGAGTAGAATTTTATTTGAGTCACATAATCAGGTGCTTGTGTCGTTAACTTGTGCCTGCTTGCTCCTATGTCCACCAACTACTAAAGAACTGCCATTTCTGTTAGTCCTGATCACTTATACACAGCCAGTGCAGCAATTATCAAAGGGTGAAGGGTTGCCATGTCATGTAGAGTCAATTAGCAGGTTAAACAGTATATCTTTACTGCAGAAAAAGTAATTTCTGAGAAGACAAATGAGATACTGCAAAATGAGATCATGTGCAAGACACCGATACACACATTTCGACACAGCACAAGCTTCAAAATCACCGGTGGAGTCTTCTCAATCCATTGAGCTTTGCTTGGGTGTACAGTTGTGCCATTATTGACACGTTCTGTGATGGGTTCAACTCCCATATGGGTCATGTTGCTCTCCAAGGTGACGCACACAAACACACTAGTGCAGACACTAGCCAGGTGCGCGCCATGCCTCAGAAATCACCCTAAGAGCCTTTTCTCTTTGAAATGTGCAATAACCAAGGGATTTTGCAATTCTATTAAACATTTTTGACCATTTTCCAACAAATGCTGATTTTTCGTTAACATTAAAACGACCCTTTTTCCAACTTCCAAGACTCGACACTGCAAATGAACATCACACGAGCACTGCTTAACACTTTCCAACCCTTTTTCTCCTTTCTTCTCCCTTTTTTCTCTTTCTTTTTCCCTTTTTTCTTTTTCTCTTTCCCCTCCCTCCCCTCCCTTCTTTTCCTTTTTCTGCGGCGGGAAGATTGCGCCCCATGCTCGTGTCATCCATAATCCCGGTCTTCCCGCTATCTCAAGACAATTTCAAGACTGTGATATCCAATCAGGTTGCTTGGTTGTCTTGAAATACTGAGATTCGACCAATGAGAGGCCACGGTTGTCTTGAAATTGGTCTTGAAAGTCTTGAAATTGAAAGTCAGTTGGTGAGTGGAAATGGCCGCCATCTTGGATTTGCCGACTCGAGATTCTAAGTGCCTTATACTAAGCAAAGAACTCACCTTTTGAGCCAGGAAATCCAACGGAGACCCGAAGGGATGTTGTTCGAAGATACTTTGGTGGATGTCGAAGTTCGTTCACGCCGAGAAGTAAGTAATTTTCGTCCATGTTGTGGTTAGCCGTCTACTCGAGACGGCGAGAAGAGGCGATAAGTCAGATCACTCTCTCGTGAACTCGAACTGTTTTCTCCCGTTTCGAACTTAGTTTGCCCCCGAACTGGCAAGATATATTATCTACGATTCCTCTAGTACTCCATTACGGGATTTTATAGTCTGAAACGCTCTGTAGGCTGCACAAATCGGCCGTGTTTACGAGTTGTAATTCGCCGGTCTCTGTAAACAAGATGTCTGACAAGACTTGTGCTTCTTTATGGTCAGAAGCCTCAGATCCATTCCTAGCTTGCTGTTAAAACCTCTTGGGACCCAACAATGCTAATTTTATTATTATTAGAGATCTGTGAAGTGGAAAAGGGATAGTTTTCTCCCTCGGAAAGCAAAAAAATGGAAGAATTTGGCAATTTTTTACAGCACTTTCTCTCTGATTTCAACTAAAAAGTTAGAAAAGTGTAATTTTTTTGCACTCATACATTATATAGTGAACAGTGAGACTAATATTTTACTCAATTGACATTATTTTCATAGGTTTTGAATGTTTTGGGGGGTTTTCTACAGGATTTTGATAAAATTTGGGGGTATTTTAGTGACTGCACTTTTTTATCTCAACAGACAAAGGGAAGAAAACAAGGAAAATTCAGGCCAAAAAGCTGTATTTACAGGAGATTTTGGAGAACACAAGCCAGAATGAGTTCCCGGTGAGAGATATTAGCTTTATTTAAGACCCCGGTGGCTGACGCTTGTATAAAAGCTGCGAAGAATGACTACATACTCAGTCAGGCCTGCATGTCATATATACACAGGGAATCATGCCGTAGTCTCTCTTTGAGACCACTTTATGGCTCAAAATGAGACTGTAAGTAACACCACACACAATATTGCTGAGTAGAATTTTATTTGAGTCACATAATCAGGTGCTTGTGTCGTTAACTTGTGCCTGCTTGCTCCTATGTCCACCAACTACTAAAGAACTGCCATTTCTGTTAGTCCTGATCACTTATACACAGCCAGTGCAGCAATTATCAAAGGGTGAAGGGTTGCCATGTCATGTAGAGTCAATTAGCAGGTTAAACAGTATATCTTTACTGCAGAAAAAGTAATTTCTGAGAAGACAAATGAGATACTGCAAAATGAGATCATGTGCAAGACACCGATACACACATTTCGACACAGCACAAGCTTCAAAATCACCGGTGGAGTCTTCTCAATCCATTGAGCTTTGCTTGGGTGTACAGTTGTGCCATTATTGACACGTTCTGTGATGGGTTCAACTCCCATATGGGTCATGTTGCTCTCCAAGGTGACGCACACAAACACACTAGTGCAGACACTAGCCAGGTGCGCGCCATGCCTCAGAAATCACCCTAAGAGCCTTTTCTCTTTGAAATGTGCAATAACCAAGGGATTTTGCAATTCTATTAAACATTTTTGACCATTTTCCAACAAATGCTGATTTTTCGTTAACATTAAAACGACCCTTTTTCCAACTTCCAAGACTCGACACTGCAAATGAACATCACACGAGCACTGCTTAACACTTTCCAACCCTTTTTCTCCTTTCTTCTCCCTTTTTTCTCTTTCTTTTTCCCTTTTTTCTTTTTCTCTTTCCCCTCCCTCCCCTCCCTTCTTTTCCTTTTTCTGCGGCGGGAAGATTGCGCCCCATGCTCGTGTCATCCATAATCCCGGTCTTCCCGCTATCTCAAGACAATTTCAAGACTGTGATATCCAATCAGGTTGCTTGGTTGTCTTGAAATACTGAGATTCGACCAATGAGAGGCCACGGTTGTCTTGAAATTGGTCTTGAAAGTCTTGAAATTGAAAGTCAGTTGGTGAGTGGAAATGGCCGCCATCTTGGATTTGCCGACTCGAGATTCTAAGTGCCTTATACTAAGCAAAGAACTCACCTTTTGAGCCAGGAAATCCAACGGAGACCCGAAGGGATGTTGTTCGAAGATACTTTGGTGGATGTCGAAGTTCGTTCACGCCGAGAAGTAAGTAATTTTCGTCCATGTTGTGGTTAGCCGTCTACTCGAGACGGCGAGAAGAGGCGATAAGTCAGATCACTCTCTCGTGAACTCGAACTGTTTTCTCCCGTTTCGAACTTAGTTTGCCCCCGAACTGGCAAGATATATTATCTACGATTCCTCTAGTACTCCATTACGGGATTTTATAGTCTGAAACGCTCTGTAGGCTGCACAAATCGGCCGTGTTTACGAGTTGTAATTCGCCGGTCTCTGTAAACAAGATGTCTGACAAGACTTGTGCTTCTTTATGGTCAGAAGCCTCAGATCCATTCCTAGCTTGCTGTTAAAACCTCTTGGGACCCAACAATGCTAATTTTATTATTATTAGAGATCTGTGAAGTGGAAAAGGGATAGTTTTCTCCCTCGGAAAGCAAAAAAATGGAAGAATTTGGCAATTTTTTACAGCACTTTCTCTCTGATTTCAACTAAAAAGTTAGAAAAGTGTAATTTTTTTGCACTCATACATTATATAGTGAACAGTGAGACTAATATTTTACTCAATTGACATTATTTTCATAGGTTTTGAATGTTTTGGGGGGTTTTCTACAGGATTTTGATAAAATTTGGGGGTATTTTAGTGACTGCACTTTTTTATCTCAACAGACAAAGGGAAGAAAACAAGGAAAATTCAGGCCAAAAAGCTGTATTTACAGGAGATTTTGGAGAACACAAGCCAGAATGAGTTCCCGGTGAGAGATATTAGCTTTATTTAAGACCCCGGTGGCTGACGCTTGTATAAAAGCTGCGAAGAATGACTACATACTCAGTCAGGCCTGCATGTCATATATACACAGGGAATCATGCCGTAGTCTCTCTTTGAGACCACTTTATGGCTCAAAATGAGACTGTAAGTAACACCACACACAATATTGCTGAGTAGAATTTTATTTGAGTCACATAATCAGGTGCTTGTGTCGTTAACTTGTGCCTGCTTGCTCCTATGTCCACCAACTACTAAAGAACTGCCATTTCTGTTAGTCCTGATCACTTATACACAGCCAGTGCAGCAATTATCAAAGGGTGAAGGGTTGCCATGTCATGTAGAGTCAATTAGCAGGTTAAACAGTATATCTTTACTGCAGAAAAAGTAATTTCTGAGAAGACAAATGAGATACTGCAAAATGAGATCATGTGCAAGACACCGATACACACATTTCGACACAGCACAAGCTTCAAAATCACCGGTGGAGTCTTCTCAATCCATTGAGCTTTGCTTGGGTGTACAGTTGTGCCATTATTGACACGTTCTGTGATGGGTTCAACTCCCATATGGGTCATGTTGCTCTCCAAGGTGACGCACACAAACACACTAGTGCAGACACTAGCCAGGTGCGCGCCATGCCTCAGAAATCACCCTAAGAGCCTTTTCTCTTTGAAATGTGCAATAACCAAGGGATTTTGCAATTCTATTAAACATTTTTGACCATTTTCCAACAAATGCTGATTTTTCGTTAACATTAAAACGACCCTTTTTCCAACTTCCAAGACTCGACACTGCAAATGAACATCACACGAGCACTGCTTAACACTTTCCAACCCTTTTTCTCCTTTCTTCTCCCTTTTTTCTCTTTCTTTTTCCCTTTTTTCTTTTTCTCTTTCCCCTCCCTCCCCTCCCTTCTTTTCCTTTTTCTGCGGCGGGAAGATTGCGCCCCATGCTCGTGTCATCCATAATCCCGGTCTTCCCGCTATCTCAAGACAATTTCAAGACTGTGATATCCAATCAGGTTGCTTGGTTGTCTTGAAATACTGAGATTCGACCAATGAGAGGCCACGGTTGTCTTGAAATTGGTCTTGAAAGTCTTGAAATTGAAAGTCAGTTGGTGAGTGGAAATGGCCGCCATCTTGGATTTGCCGACTCGAGATTCTAAGTGCCTTATACTAAGCAAAGAACTCACCTTTTGAGCCAGGAAATCCAACGGAGACCCGAAGGGATGTTGTTCGAAGATACTTTGGTGGATGTCGAAGTTCGTTCACGCCGAGAAGTAAGTAATTTTCGTCCATGTTGTGGTTAGCCGTCTACTCGAGACGGCGAGAAGAGGCGATAAGTCAGATCACTCTCTCGTGAACTCGAACTGTTTTCTCCCGTTTCGAACTTAGTTTGCCCCCGAACTGGCAAGATATATTATCTACGATTCCTCTAGTACTCCATTACGGGATTTTATAGTCTGAAACGCTCTGTAGGCTGCACAAATCGGCCGTGTTTACGAGTTGTAATTCGCCGGTCTCTGTAAACAAGATGTCTGACAAGACTTGTGCTTCTTTATGGTCAGAAGCCTCAGATCCATTCCTAGCTTGCTGTTAAAACCTCTTGGGACCCAACAATGCTAATTTTATTATTATTAGAGATCTGTGAAGTGGAAAAGGGATAGTTTTCTCCCTCGGAAAGCAAAAAAATGGAAGAATTTGGCAATTTTTTACAGCACTTTCTCTCTGATTTCAACTAAAAAGTTAGAAAAGTGTAATTTTTTTGCACTCATACATTATATAGTGAACAGTGAGACTAATATTTTACTCAATTGACATTATTTTCATAGGTTTTGAATGTTTTGGGGGGTTTTCTACAGGATTTTGATAAAATTTGGGGGTATTTTAGTGACTGCACTTTTTTATCTCAACAGACAAAGGGAAGAAAACAAGGAAAATTCAGGCCAAAAAGCTGTATTTACAGGAGATTTTGGAGAACACAAGCCAGAATGAGTTCCCGGTGAGAGATATTAGCTTTATTTAAGACCCCGGTGGCTGACGCTTGTATAAAAGCTGCGAAGAATGACTACATACTCAGTCAGGCCTGCATGTCATATATACACAGGGAATCATGCCGTAGTCTCTCTTTGAGACCACTTTATGGCTCAAAATGAGACTGTAAGTAACACCACACACAATATTGCTGAGTAGAATTTTATTTGAGTCACATAATCAGGTGCTTGTGTCGTTAACTTGTGCCTGCTTGCTCCTATGTCCACCAACTACTAAAGAACTGCCATTTCTGTTAGTCCTGATCACTTATACACAGCCAGTGCAGCAATTATCAAAGGGTGAAGGGTTGCCATGTCATGTAGAGTCAATTAGCAGGTTAAACAGTATATCTTTACTGCAGAAAAAGTAATTTCTGAGAAGACAAATGAGATACTGCAAAATGAGATCATGTGCAAGACACCGATACACACATTTCGACACAGCACAAGCTTCAAAATCACCGGTGGAGTCTTCTCAATCCATTGAGCTTTGCTTGGGTGTACAGTTGTGCCATTATTGACACGTTCTGTGATGGGTTCAACTCCCATATGGGTCATGTTGCTCTCCAAGGTGACGCACACAAACACACTAGTGCAGACACTAGCCAGGTGCGCGCCATGCCTCAGAAATCACCCTAAGAGCCTTTTCTCTTTGAAATGTGCAATAACCAAGGGATTTTGCAATTCTATTAAACATTTTTGACCATTTTCCAACAAATGCTGATTTTTCGTTAACATTAAAACGACCCTTTTTCCAACTTCCAAGACTCGACACTGCAAATGAACATCACACGAGCACTGCTTAACACTTTCCAACCCTTTTTCTCCTTTCTTCTCCCTTTTTTCTCTTTCTTTTTCCCTTTTTTCTTTTTCTCTTTCCCCTCCCTCCCCTCCCTTCTTTTCCTTTTTCTGCGGCGGGAAGATTGCGCCCCATGCTCGTGTCATCCATAATCCCGGTCTTCCCGCTATCTCAAGACAATTTCAAGACTGTGATATCCAATCAGGTTGCTTGGTTGTCTTGAAATACTGAGATTCGACCAATGAGAGGCCACGGTTGTCTTGAAATTGGTCTTGAAAGTCTTGAAATTGAAAGTCAGTTGGTGAGTGGAAATGGCCGCCATCTTGGATTTGCCGACTCGAGATTCTAAGTGCCTTATACTAAGCAAAGAACTCACCTTTTGAGCCAGGAAATCCAACGGAGACCCGAAGGGATGTTGTTCGAAGATACTTTGGTGGATGTCGAAGTTCGTTCACGCCGAGAAGTAAGTAATTTTCGTCCATGTTGTGGTTAGCCGTCTACTCGAGACGGCGAGAAGAGGCGATAAGTCAGATCACTCTCTCGTGAACTCGAACTGTTTTCTCCCGTTTCGAACTTAGTTTGCCCCCGAACTGGCAAGATATATTATCTACGATTCCTCTAGTACTCCATTACGGGATTTTATAGTCTGAAACGCTCTGTAGGCTGCACAAATCGGCCGTGTTTACGAGTTGTAATTCGCCGGTCTCTGTAAACAAGATGTCTGACAAGACTTGTGCTTCTTTATGGTCAGAAGCCTCAGATCCATTCCTAGCTTGCTGTTAAAACCTCTTGGGACCCAACAATGCTAATTTTATTATTATTAGAGATCTGTGAAGTGGAAAAGGGATAGTTTTCTCCCTCGGAAAGCAAAAAAATGGAAGAATTTGGCAATTTTTTACAGCACTTTCTCTCTGATTTCAACTAAAAAGTTAGAAAAGTGTAATTTTTTTGCACTCATACATTATATAGTGAACAGTGAGACTAATATTTTACTCAATTGACATTATTTTCATAGGTTTTGAATGTTTTGGGGGGTTTTCTACAGGATTTTGATAAAATTTGGGGGTATTTTAGTGACTGCACTTTTTTATCTCAACAGACAAAGGGAAGAAAACAAGGAAAATTCAGGCCAAAAAGCTGTATTTACAGGAGATTTTGGAGAACACAAGCCAGAATGAGTTCCCGGTGAGAGATATTAGCTTTATTTAAGACCCCGGTGGCTGACGCTTGTATAAAAGCTGCGAAGAATGACTACATACTCAGTCAGGCCTGCATGTCATATATACACAGGGAATCATGCCGTAGTCTCTCTTTGAGACCACTTTATGGCTCAAAATGAGACTGTAAGTAACACCACACACAATATTGCTGAGTAGAATTTTATTTGAGTCACATAATCAGGTGCTTGTGTCGTTAACTTGTGCCTGCTTGCTCCTATGTCCACCAACTACTAAAGAACTGCCATTTCTGTTAGTCCTGATCACTTATACACAGCCAGTGCAGCAATTATCAAAGGGTGAAGGGTTGCCATGTCATGTAGAGTCAATTAGCAGGTTAAACAGTATATCTTTACTGCAGAAAAAGTAATTTCTGAGAAGACAAATGAGATACTGCAAAATGAGATCATGTGCAAGACACCGATACACACATTTCGACACAGCACAAGCTTCAAAATCACCGGTGGAGTCTTCTCAATCCATTGAGCTTTGCTTGGGTGTACAGTTGTGCCATTATTGACACGTTCTGTGATGGGTTCAACTCCCATATGGGTCATGTTGCTCTCCAAGGTGACGCACACAAACACACTAGTGCAGACACTAGCCAGGTGCGCGCCATGCCTCAGAAATCACCCTAAGAGCCTTTTCTCTTTGAAATGTGCAATAACCAAGGGATTTTGCAATTCTATTAAACATTTTTGACCATTTTCCAACAAATGCTGATTTTTCGTTAACATTAAAACGACCCTTTTTCCAACTTCCAAGACTCGACACTGCAAATGAACATCACACGAGCACTGCTTAACACTTTCCAACCCTTTTTCTCCTTTCTTCTCCCTTTTTTCTCTTTCTTTTTCCCTTTTTTCTTTTTCTCTTTCCCCTCCCTCCCCTCCCTTCTTTTCCTTTTTCTGCGGCGGGAAGATTGCGCCCCATGCTCGTGTCATCCATAATCCCGGTCTTCCCGCTATCTCAAGACAATTTCAAGACTGTGATATCCAATCAGGTTGCTTGGTTGTCTTGAAATACTGAGATTCGACCAATGAGAGGCCACGGTTGTCTTGAAATTGGTCTTGAAAGTCTTGAAATTGAAAGTCAGTTGGTGAGTGGAAATGGCCGCCATCTTGGATTTGCCGACTCGAGATTCTAAGTGCCTTATACTAAGCAAAGAACTCACCTTTTGAGCCAGGAAATCCAACGGAGACCCGAAGGGATGTTGTTCGAAGATACTTTGGTGGATGTCGAAGTTCGTTCACGCCGAGAAGTAAGTAATTTTCGTCCATGTTGTGGTTAGCCGTCTACTCGAGACGGCGAGAAGAGGCGATAAGTCAGATCACTCTCTCGTGAACTCGAACTGTTTTCTCCCGTTTCGAACTTAGTTTGCCCCCGAACTGGCAAGATATATTATCTACGATTCCTCTAGTACTCCATTACGGGATTTTATAGTCTGAAACGCTCTGTAGGCTGCACAAATCGGCCGTGTTTACGAGTTGTAATTCGCCGGTCTCTGTAAACAAGATGTCTGACAAGACTTGTGCTTCTTTATGGTCAGAAGCCTCAGATCCATTCCTAGCTTGCTGTTAAAACCTCTTGGGACCCAACAATGCTAATTTTATTATTATTAGAGATCTGTGAAGTGGAAAAGGGATAGTTTTCTCCCTCGGAAAGCAAAAAAATGGAAGAATTTGGCAATTTTTTACAGCACTTTCTCTCTGATTTCAACTAAAAAGTTAGAAAAGTGTAATTTTTTTGCACTCATACATTATATAGTGAACAGTGAGACTAATATTTTACTCAATTGACATTATTTTCATAGGTTTTGAATGTTTTGGGGGGTTTTCTACAGGATTTTGATAAAATTTGGGGGTATTTTAGTGACTGCACTTTTTTATCTCAACAGACAAAGGGAAGAAAACAAGGAAAATTCAGGCCAAAAAGCTGTATTTACAGGAGATTTTGGAGAACACAAGCCAGAATGAGTTCCCGGTGAGAGATATTAGCTTTATTTAAGACCCCGGTGGCTGACGCTTGTATAAAAGCTGCGAAGAATGACTACATACTCAGTCAGGCCTGCATGTCATATATACACAGGGAATCATGCCGTAGTCTCTCTTTGAGACCACTTTATGGCTCAAAATGAGACTGTAAGTAACACCACACACAATATTGCTGAGTAGAATTTTATTTGAGTCACATAATCAGGTGCTTGTGTCGTTAACTTGTGCCTGCTTGCTCCTATGTCCACCAACTACTAAAGAACTGCCATTTCTGTTAGTCCTGATCACTTATACACAGCCAGTGCAGCAATTATCAAAGGGTGAAGGGTTGCCATGTCATGTAGAGTCAATTAGCAGGTTAAACAGTATATCTTTACTGCAGAAAAAGTAATTTCTGAGAAGACAAATGAGATACTGCAAAATGAGATCATGTGCAAGACACCGATACACACATTTCGACACAGCACAAGCTTCAAAATCACCGGTGGAGTCTTCTCAATCCATTGAGCTTTGCTTGGGTGTACAGTTGTGCCATTATTGACACGTTCTGTGATGGGTTCAACTCCCATATGGGTCATGTTGCTCTCCAAGGTGACGCACACAAACACACTAGTGCAGACACTAGCCAGGTGCGCGCCATGCCTCAGAAATCACCCTAAGAGCCTTTTCTCTTTGAAATGTGCAATAACCAAGGGATTTTGCAATTCTATTAAACATTTTTGACCATTTTCCAACAAATGCTGATTTTTCGTTAACATTAAAACGACCCTTTTTCCAACTTCCAAGACTCGACACTGCAAATGAACATCACACGAGCACTGCTTAACACTTTCCAACCCTTTTTCTCCTTTCTTCTCCCTTTTTTCTCTTTCTTTTTCCCTTTTTTCTTTTTCTCTTTCCCCTCCCTCCCCTCCCTTCTTTTCCTTTTTCTGCGGCGGGAAGATTGCGCCCCATGCTCGTGTCATCCATAATCCCGGTCTTCCCGCTATCTCAAGACAATTTCAAGACTGTGATATCCAATCAGGTTGCTTGGTTGTCTTGAAATACTGAGATTCGACCAATGAGAGGCCACGGTTGTCTTGAAATTGGTCTTGAAAGTCTTGAAATTGAAAGTCAGTTGGTGAGTGGAAATGGCCGCCATCTTGGATTTGCCGACTCGAGATTCTAAGTGCCTTATACTAAGCAAAGAACTCACCTTTTGAGCCAGGAAATCCAACGGAGACCCGAAGGGATGTTGTTCGAAGATACTTTGGTGGATGTCGAAGTTCGTTCACGCCGAGAAGTAAGTAATTTTCGTCCATGTTGTGGTTAGCCGTCTACTCGAGACGGCGAGAAGAGGCGATAAGTCAGATCACTCTCTCGTGAACTCGAACTGTTTTCTCCCGTTTCGAACTTAGTTTGCCCCCGAACTGGCAAGATATATTATCTACGATTCCTCTAGTACTCCATTACGGGATTTTATAGTCTGAAACGCTCTGTAGGCTGCACAAATCGGCCGTGTTTACGAGTTGTAATTCGCCGGTCTCTGTAAACAAGATGTCTGACAAGACTTGTGCTTCTTTATGGTCAGAAGCCTCAGATCCATTCCTAGCTTGCTGTTAAAACCTCTTGGGACCCAACAATGCTAATTTTATTATTATTAGAGATCTGTGAAGTGGAAAAGGGATAGTTTTCTCCCTCGGAAAGCAAAAAAATGGAAGAATTTGGCAATTTTTTACAGCACTTTCTCTCTGATTTCAACTAAAAAGTTAGAAAAGTGTAATTTTTTTGCACTCATACATTATATAGTGAACAGTGAGACTAATATTTTACTCAATTGACATTATTTTCATAGGTTTTGAATGTTTTGGGGGGTTTTCTACAGGATTTTGATAAAATTTGGGGGTATTTTAGTGACTGCACTTTTTTATCTCAACAGACAAAGGGAAGAAAACAAGGAAAATTCAGGCCAAAAAGCTGTATTTACAGGAGATTTTGGAGAACACAAGCCAGAATGAGTTCCCGGTGAGAGATATTAGCTTTATTTAAGACCCCGGTGGCTGACGCTTGTATAAAAGCTGCGAAGAATGACTACATACTCAGTCAGGCCTGCATGTCATATATACACAGGGAATCATGCCGTAGTCTCTCTTTGAGACCACTTTATGGCTCAAAATGAGACTGTAAGTAACACCACACACAATATTGCTGAGTAGAATTTTATTTGAGTCACATAATCAGGTGCTTGTGTCGTTAACTTGTGCCTGCTTGCTCCTATGTCCACCAACTACTAAAGAACTGCCATTTCTGTTAGTCCTGATCACTTATACACAGCCAGTGCAGCAATTATCAAAGGGTGAAGGGTTGCCATGTCATGTAGAGTCAATTAGCAGGTTAAACAGTATATCTTTACTGCAGAAAAAGTAATTTCTGAGAAGACAAATGAGATACTGCAAAATGAGATCATGTGCAAGACACCGATACACACATTTCGACACAGCACAAGCTTCAAAATCACCGGTGGAGTCTTCTCAATCCATTGAGCTTTGCTTGGGTGTACAGTTGTGCCATTATTGACACGTTCTGTGATGGGTTCAACTCCCATATGGGTCATGTTGCTCTCCAAGGTGACGCACACAAACACACTAGTGCAGACACTAGCCAGGTGCGCGCCATGCCTCAGAAATCACCCTAAGAGCCTTTTCTCTTTGAAATGTGCAATAACCAAGGGATTTTGCAATTCTATTAAACATTTTTGACCATTTTCCAACAAATGCTGATTTTTCGTTAACATTAAAACGACCCTTTTTCCAACTTCCAAGACTCGACACTGCAAATGAACATCACACGAGCACTGCTTAACACTTTCCAACCCTTTTTCTCCTTTCTTCTCCCTTTTTTCTCTTTCTTTTTCCCTTTTTTCTTTTTCTCTTTCCCCTCCCTCCCCTCCCTTCTTTTCCTTTTTCTGCGGCGGGAAGATTGCGCCCCATGCTCGTGTCATCCATAATCCCGGTCTTCCCGCTATCTCAAGACAATTTCAAGACTGTGATATCCAATCAGGTTGCTTGGTTGTCTTGAAATACTGAGATTCGACCAATGAGAGGCCACGGTTGTCTTGAAATTGGTCTTGAAAGTCTTGAAATTGAAAGTCAGTTGGTGAGTGGAAATGGCCGCCATCTTGGATTTGCCGACTCGAGATTCTAAGTGCCTTATACTAAGCAAAGAACTCACCTTTTGAGCCAGGAAATCCAACGGAGACCCGAAGGGATGTTGTTCGAAGATACTTTGGTGGATGTCGAAGTTCGTTCACGCCGAGAAGTAAGTAATTTTCGTCCATGTTGTGGTTAGCCGTCTACTCGAGACGGCGAGAAGAGGCGATAAGTCAGATCACTCTCTCGTGAACTCGAACTGTTTTCTCCCGTTTCGAACTTAGTTTGCCCCCGAACTGGCAAGATATATTATCTACGATTCCTCTAGTACTCCATTACGGGATTTTATAGTCTGAAACGCTCTGTAGGCTGCACAAATCGGCCGTGTTTACGAGTTGTAATTCGCCGGTCTCTGTAAACAAGATGTCTGACAAGACTTGTGCTTCTTTATGGTCAGAAGCCTCAGATCCATTCCTAGCTTGCTGTTAAAACCTCTTGGGACCCAACAATGCTAATTTTATTATTATTAGAGATCTGTGAAGTGGAAAAGGGATAGTTTTCTCCCTCGGAAAGCAAAAAAATGGAAGAATTTGGCAATTTTTTACAGCACTTTCTCTCTGATTTCAACTAAAAAGTTAGAAAAGTGTAATTTTTTTGCACTCATACATTATATAGTGAACAGTGAGACTAATATTTTACTCAATTGACATTATTTTCATAGGTTTTGAATGTTTTGGGGGGTTTTCTACAGGATTTTGATAAAATTTGGGGGTATTTTAGTGACTGCACTTTTTTATCTCAACAGACAAAGGGAAGAAAACAAGGAAAATTCAGGCCAAAAAGCTGTATTTACAGGAGATTTTGGAGAACACAAGCCAGAATGAGTTCCCGGTGAGAGATATTAGCTTTATTTAAGACCCCGGTGGCTGACGCTTGTATAAAAGCTGCGAAGAATGACTACATACTCAGTCAGGCCTGCATGTCATATATACACAGGGAATCATGCCGTAGTCTCTCTTTGAGACCACTTTATGGCTCAAAATGAGACTGTAAGTAACACCACACACAATATTGCTGAGTAGAATTTTATTTGAGTCACATAATCAGGTGCTTGTGTCGTTAACTTGTGCCTGCTTGCTCCTATGTCCACCAACTACTAAAGAACTGCCATTTCTGTTAGTCCTGATCACTTATACACAGCCAGTGCAGCAATTATCAAAGGGTGAAGGGTTGCCATGTCATGTAGAGTCAATTAGCAGGTTAAACAGTATATCTTTACTGCAGAAAAAGTAATTTCTGAGAAGACAAATGAGATACTGCAAAATGAGATCATGTGCAAGACACCGATACACACATTTCGACACAGCACAAGCTTCAAAATCACCGGTGGAGTCTTCTCAATCCATTGAGCTTTGCTTGGGTGTACAGTTGTGCCATTATTGACACGTTCTGTGATGGGTTCAACTCCCATATGGGTCATGTTGCTCTCCAAGGTGACGCACACAAACACACTAGTGCAGACACTAGCCAGGTGCGCGCCATGCCTCAGAAATCACCCTAAGAGCCTTTTCTCTTTGAAATGTGCAATAACCAAGGGATTTTGCAATTCTATTAAACATTTTTGACCATTTTCCAACAAATGCTGATTTTTCGTTAACATTAAAACGACCCTTTTTCCAACTTCCAAGACTCGACACTGCAAATGAACATCACACGAGCACTGCTTAACACTTTCCAACCCTTTTTCTCCTTTCTTCTCCCTTTTTTCTCTTTCTTTTTCCCTTTTTTCTTTTTCTCTTTCCCCTCCCTCCCCTCCCTTCTTTTCCTTTTTCTGCGGCGGGAAGATTGCGCCCCATGCTCGTGTCATCCATAATCCCGGTCTTCCCGCTATCTCAAGACAATTTCAAGACTGTGATATCCAATCAGGTTGCTTGGTTGTCTTGAAATACTGAGATTCGACCAATGAGAGGCCACGGTTGTCTTGAAATTGGTCTTGAAAGTCTTGAAATTGAAAGTCAGTTGGTGAGTGGAAATGGCCGCCATCTTGGATTTGCCGACTCGAGATTCTAAGTGCCTTATACTAAGCAAAGAACTCACCTTTTGAGCCAGGAAATCCAACGGAGACCCGAAGGGATGTTGTTCGAAGATACTTTGGTGGATGTCGAAGTTCGTTCACGCCGAGAAGTAAGTAATTTTCGTCCATGTTGTGGTTAGCCGTCTACTCGAGACGGCGAGAAGAGGCGATAAGTCAGATCACTCTCTCGTGAACTCGAACTGTTTTCTCCCGTTTCGAACTTAGTTTGCCCCCGAACTGGCAAGATATATTATCTACGATTCCTCTAGTACTCCATTACGGGATTTTATAGTCTGAAACGCTCTGTAGGCTGCACAAATCGGCCGTGTTTACGAGTTGTAATTCGCCGGTCTCTGTAAACAAGATGTCTGACAAGACTTGTGCTTCTTTATGGTCAGAAGCCTCAGATCCATTCCTAGCTTGCTGTTAAAACCTCTTGGGACCCAACAATGCTAATTTTATTATTATTAGAGATCTGTGAAGTGGAAAAGGGATAGTTTTCTCCCTCGGAAAGCAAAAAAATGGAAGAATTTGGCAATTTTTTACAGCACTTTCTCTCTGATTTCAACTAAAAAGTTAGAAAAGTGTAATTTTTTTGCACTCATACATTATATAGTGAACAGTGAGACTAATATTTTACTCAATTGACATTATTTTCATAGGTTTTGAATGTTTTGGGGGGTTTTCTACAGGATTTTGATAAAATTTGGGGGTATTTTAGTGACTGCACTTTTTTATCTCAACAGACAAAGGGAAGAAAACAAGGAAAATTCAGGCCAAAAAGCTGTATTTACAGGAGATTTTGGAGAACACAAGCCAGAATGAGTTCCCGGTGAGAGATATTAGCTTTATTTAAGACCCCGGTGGCTGACGCTTGTATAAAAGCTGCGAAGAATGACTACATACTCAGTCAGGCCTGCATGTCATATATACACAGGGAATCATGCCGTAGTCTCTCTTTGAGACCACTTTATGGCTCAAAATGAGACTGTAAGTAACACCACACACAATATTGCTGAGTAGAATTTTATTTGAGTCACATAATCAGGTGCTTGTGTCGTTAACTTGTGCCTGCTTGCTCCTATGTCCACCAACTACTAAAGAACTGCCATTTCTGTTAGTCCTGATCACTTATACACAGCCAGTGCAGCAATTATCAAAGGGTGAAGGGTTGCCATGTCATGTAGAGTCAATTAGCAGGTTAAACAGTATATCTTTACTGCAGAAAAAGTAATTTCTGAGAAGACAAATGAGATACTGCAAAATGAGATCATGTGCAAGACACCGATACACACATTTCGACACAGCACAAGCTTCAAAATCACCGGTGGAGTCTTCTCAATCCATTGAGCTTTGCTTGGGTGTACAGTTGTGCCATTATTGACACGTTCTGTGATGGGTTCAACTCCCATATGGGTCATGTTGCTCTCCAAGGTGACGCACACAAACACACTAGTGCAGACACTAGCCAGGTGCGCGCCATGCCTCAGAAATCACCCTAAGAGCCTTTTCTCTTTGAAATGTGCAATAACCAAGGGATTTTGCAATTCTATTAAACATTTTTGACCATTTTCCAACAAATGCTGATTTTTCGTTAACATTAAAACGACCCTTTTTCCAACTTCCAAGACTCGACACTGCAAATGAACATCACACGAGCACTGCTTAACACTTTCCAACCCTTTTTCTCCTTTCTTCTCCCTTTTTTCTCTTTCTTTTTCCCTTTTTTCTTTTTCTCTTTCCCCTCCCTCCCCTCCCTTCTTTTCCTTTTTCTGCGGCGGGAAGATTGCGCCCCATGCTCGTGTCATCCATAATCCCGGTCTTCCCGCTATCTCAAGACAATTTCAAGACTGTGATATCCAATCAGGTTGCTTGGTTGTCTTGAAATACTGAGATTCGACCAATGAGAGGCCACGGTTGTCTTGAAATTGGTCTTGAAAGTCTTGAAATTGAAAGTCAGTTGGTGAGTGGAAATGGCCGCCATCTTGGATTTGCCGACTCGAGATTCTAAGTGCCTTATACTAAGCAAAGAACTCACCTTTTGAGCCAGGAAATCCAACGGAGACCCGAAGGGATGTTGTTCGAAGATACTTTGGTGGATGTCGAAGTTCGTTCACGCCGAGAAGTAAGTAATTTTCGTCCATGTTGTGGTTAGCCGTCTACTCGAGACGGCGAGAAGAGGCGATAAGTCAGATCACTCTCTCGTGAACTCGAACTGTTTTCTCCCGTTTCGAACTTAGTTTGCCCCCGAACTGGCAAGATATATTATCTACGATTCCTCTAGTACTCCATTACGGGATTTTATAGTCTGAAACGCTCTGTAGGCTGCACAAATCGGCCGTGTTTACGAGTTGTAATTCGCCGGTCTCTGTAAACAAGATGTCTGACAAGACTTGTGCTTCTTTATGGTCAGAAGCCTCAGATCCATTCCTAGCTTGCTGTTAAAACCTCTTGGGACCCAACAATGCTAATTTTATTATTATTAGAGATCTGTGAAGTGGAAAAGGGATAGTTTTCTCCCTCGGAAAGCAAAAAAATGGAAGAATTTGGCAATTTTTTACAGCACTTTCTCTCTGATTTCAACTAAAAAGTTAGAAAAGTGTAATTTTTTTGCACTCATACATTATATAGTGAACAGTGAGACTAATATTTTACTCAATTGACATTATTTTCATAGGTTTTGAATGTTTTGGGGGGTTTTCTACAGGATTTTGATAAAATTTGGGGGTATTTTAGTGACTGCACTTTTTTATCTCAACAGACAAAGGGAAGAAAACAAGGAAAATTCAGGCCAAAAAGCTGTATTTACAGGAGATTTTGGAGAACACAAGCCAGAATGAGTTCCCGGTGAGAGATATTAGCTTTATTTAAGACCCCGGTGGCTGACGCTTGTATAAAAGCTGCGAAGAATGACTACATACTCAGTCAGGCCTGCATGTCATATATACACAGGGAATCATGCCGTAGTCTCTCTTTGAGACCACTTTATGGCTCAAAATGAGACTGTAAGTAACACCACACACAATATTGCTGAGTAGAATTTTATTTGAGTCACATAATCAGGTGCTTGTGTCGTTAACTTGTGCCTGCTTGCTCCTATGTCCACCAACTACTAAAGAACTGCCATTTCTGTTAGTCCTGATCACTTATACACAGCCAGTGCAGCAATTATCAAAGGGTGAAGGGTTGCCATGTCATGTAGAGTCAATTAGCAGGTTAAACAGTATATCTTTACTGCAGAAAAAGTAATTTCTGAGAAGACAAATGAGATACTGCAAAATGAGATCATGTGCAAGACACCGATACACACATTTCGACACAGCACAAGCTTCAAAATCACCGGTGGAGTCTTCTCAATCCATTGAGCTTTGCTTGGGTGTACAGTTGTGCCATTATTGACACGTTCTGTGATGGGTTCAACTCCCATATGGGTCATGTTGCTCTCCAAGGTGACGCACACAAACACACTAGTGCAGACACTAGCCAGGTGCGCGCCATGCCTCAGAAATCACCCTAAGAGCCTTTTCTCTTTGAAATGTGCAATAACCAAGGGATTTTGCAATTCTATTAAACATTTTTGACCATTTTCCAACAAATGCTGATTTTTCGTTAACATTAAAACGACCCTTTTTCCAACTTCCAAGACTCGACACTGCAAATGAACATCACACGAGCACTGCTTAACACTTTCCAACCCTTTTTCTCCTTTCTTCTCCCTTTTTTCTCTTTCTTTTTCCCTTTTTTCTTTTTCTCTTTCCCCTCCCTCCCCTCCCTTCTTTTCCTTTTTCTGCGGCGGGAAGATTGCGCCCCATGCTCGTGTCATCCATAATCCCGGTCTTCCCGCTATCTCAAGACAATTTCAAGACTGTGATATCCAATCAGGTTGCTTGGTTGTCTTGAAATACTGAGATTCGACCAATGAGAGGCCACGGTTGTCTTGAAATTGGTCTTGAAAGTCTTGAAATTGAAAGTCAGTTGGTGAGTGGAAATGGCCGCCATCTTGGATTTGCCGACTCGAGATTCTAAGTGCCTTATACTAAGCAAAGAACTCACCTTTTGAGCCAGGAAATCCAACGGAGACCCGAAGGGATGTTGTTCGAAGATACTTTGGTGGATGTCGAAGTTCGTTCACGCCGAGAAGTAAGTAATTTTCGTCCATGTTGTGGTTAGCCGTCTACTCGAGACGGCGAGAAGAGGCGATAAGTCAGATCACTCTCTCGTGAACTCGAACTGTTTTCTCCCGTTTCGAACTTAGTTTGCCCCCGAACTGGCAAGATATATTATCTACGATTCCTCTAGTACTCCATTACGGGATTTTATAGTCTGAAACGCTCTGTAGGCTGCACAAATCGGCCGTGTTTACGAGTTGTAATTCGCCGGTCTCTGTAAACAAGATGTCTGACAAGACTTGTGCTTCTTTATGGTCAGAAGCCTCAGATCCACATTGCTGTAAAATACATCAAATCAACGCTAATTTTACCATTAGTGAGACACAAGATCATCCCCAAAAGTTGATATTTTTCTACACTTTTCATGCACGCAAAAAGAGGGACAAAATTACAAGAGAAAGCTGGAAAATCAAGTAACTTACTCAGATCCATCACGCACCAACGTCCCGCGCAAAATACGACCCAAATGCATTATGGGTAACTTGATCCATCCGCGACATGGAATCTCCCGCAAAAATAAACTACCAGGGAAATCAATTTATACTAAGTCTTTCCACCCGAGAGCCTAGCAAACAGTTATCCAAGCCCCAAAAACACCCGCCAAAAAAATGCTTTGCGCAGGGGCCAGGCAATCTTGCGCAGAGGCTCCTCAAATGATCAAACTCCCTTCAACTTTACCTAACTGGATCTCAAGCTGGATTTGATTTCAAAAAAAAATTTGGAACGCTTCACGAATTTGCGTGTCATCCTTGCGCTCAAAAAGCCCCGATCTTGTCTGAAAGAATTGGTCAACTTTGGTACAGACAGCCAATCATATTGCAGTATTTGACCAAAAGTGACCAAAAGTGACCAAAAGTACCAAAAGTTACGGCCTGTGATTGGCCGAGAGACAATAGCCCGTACCAAAAGTTCTGCTATACTTAGCTCAAATGGCCGCCATCTTGGATTTTCAAATCTCCGATAAAATAGGCTAAGTTAGACCTGAAACTTACCTTTTTCAACACGGATTCCTCATGGAGAGATGGAGAACGGTTGTTCGAAGATCCTTAGGTGGTTATTTGAGTTCGTTCATGTCGAAAACCAGGTAAAATTTGACGATTTTGTCCTTCGCCTTCGCATCGAGTAGTACACGGGAAAACCCCCTTCGTGTATACAACTTCGGCTTGCTGTTTTCTTCTGTTTAAAGACTTGATCGACCCAAACGGCTCAGGATATACACTCTATAGGGTTCGTAGTGTAGTACTGGTGTTTTGTTTTGCTTCGAACAGGCTAAAAAAGCACAAAATATCGACTTTGTTTCGGTCGAAATTCACTCGTGTTTTGGTACAAGAAACCCTATGTCTGACTGCCACTTTTTGCTAGAAATCCACCGATTTTTCACTCGTTAATGCCTTGTCATCCTCGAAAAGCCCAAATGTATACTCACTACTATGTTTACTTTCATAAAACAACAGAACTTGGATGATT
>CM066925.1:7715934-7725934 GCA_033964015.1 Scolanthus callimorphus
TTTGATGCAATTTTCTAATTTTTGTTTCCTTTGCAGGCCATAGAGAAGAAGCCTTTGCTGCAGTACAGTCTAGGGAAGGTAATCTATTAATGCTACAAAATATAATGTACCTAAAGTTCATGTAACTGTGTAGTGTAACCACCATGAAGCTATTCAAAGTTAAAGACTTATAAATGTGCACCCTGGGTGATATACGGTATGTACCGACACTGTGGGACTACTGCTTGTTCATTATATTGATGCCAATAGAGGATTATTTGTGCCGAAACGCCTGAATATGTATAATATCACCTACAATACTGCACATTTACAAGGATTTAACTCCGACTAGCTTAATAATGATACAGTGGTGCTCTGATTTGGTATTTTCAAGGGGTATTCCTCCCACAGAAAGGGTTTGTGATATAACTCCCTACCCGTCTAGGACTTCCAGTGAAAAATACAGTGATTGTATGAGAAATGAATTGAAATTGACCCTTTTTTGTCTATCGGTGTAGGTATAATCAGATTTGATCAAATTTTGCAGTACTACCCTCCCCAGCCAACACTTACTTGTGCAAAACCTGAATTTTTCTTTGCAATATGCCTCTCCTGGTGTGGATGCATAGAAAACACTTGCATTCCTCTCCATGATGGATGCCATTGCAAAGAGTTGTTCAGTTCTGGGCTGTATTCTCATACCGTGAAGTCCTTGATATCGATGGGTATTATAATTCAGCAGCGGTACGCCTTGTAGGAACAGCTGAAGGTATTATAATAATGCACAAGTCACTTCCCACTCGTGCCATGTCACTCCTTGCAATTGTAAATGTCACTGTGTCCATCCTGTATACATCCACATGAGATTTCTTGTTGAGATTGGCCATCTTTACCAAGTATAGTTGCGTAGGCTAACACTGAGGGCATGCCCTTGGTCTGGGTTCGACTCCCAGGCAGCTACCAATATTGATGTGCTGTTTCTCAACTCCATCTCCAATAATCACAATACAATTCCATACCTAACAGTACTTTTTATTCACATATCCTTCATTTTTACAAGTGTTCTGACTGATTTATATAAAAAATACCCTGTATTTTATAGGGTAGGCTCCATACATTTGAGAATTTCCTGTTAATATTGTTGTAAAATCAGTGTCTTGCTGTACAAGGCCCACTGTCTGCGTGAAGTGCAGTAAAGCAAGGGAGTAGGAGACCCAAAGGCAGTAGTATGAGAACTGCTTCTGTGAGGAAACAGAATTGCACTTCTGATGGATAAGTTGTGATGCCAAAGGCGAATGGGTACTTAAGGAACAAGAAAAGGTGTTCTCGACCATCTGATGAAAACAAAAGAAGAAAACACGCGACGACAACCAAATATCTACGAAATTTGACAGAAAACCGCGAAGAAGGGACCAAAAAAAGACAAAAACTGAAGGAAAAAAGACAATCAAAGCACATTAAAAATTACATAGATTACACCACTGAAATAACGCTTTTTGGTCTTATTTTAACTCCCAGGCGCTTACCAGGTTGTTTAAGGGTCTTTTTTCATTAGTTTCTCTAGAGAATAACCGCTTATTTTTTGGGGGCTTTGGAAAACCCGCGCCCCCCAGGGAAAACCCCTTTTTTTCTTTTTTTGCGCGCGTAGCGCGCCGATTTTTTTTTTGCGCGCGGGCTCAACAGAGAAGATTGCGCCCCATCCTTTGCGCAGGGGCCATGCTAATCTTCTCTGTATCGTTCCAATTTTAGTATATGTGCTGCCGAAGCAAGCACGACTATCCACATTTTCCAACATATATGTATGTCTGGTTAACATTATGTCTAGACGTGTGGGCCCACATGTTGTTATAGCGAGAAAAAACAGATTTTAAATAGAGAAAATCTTCACAACATTCGGCTTGCATTTGTCATGACTTAGACTGGCCACACAGCCTGAAACAATATTTTATGTCCAGTTCTAACAATATTGAGCATCTATTTTAGCATCTACAGCGCATGCGCAGAAGGGATGTGCTTACCTGAAGTTCTATTCCCTTGTTGGAGAGGAAGAAAAAGCCCTACTTCTTCAAGGATACATGTTGTATTCAACCAACAACTGTTCAGCTTTGTGACGTCATAATGCTGATTGAAGCAATCAATGTTCTAATGTTCTAAATGAAAGAAAAAAGAACATGAATAAATACATCAAATCAACGCAATTTTACCATTAAGTGAGACACAAGATCATACCCCAAAAGTTGATATTTTTCTACACTTTTCATGCACGCAAAAGAGGGACAAAATTACAAGAGAAAAGCTGGAAATCAAGTAACTTACTCAGATCCATCACGCACCAACGTCCCGCGCAAAATACGACCCAAATGCATTATGGGTAACTTGATCCATCCGCGACATGGAATCTCCCGCAAAAATAAACTACCAGGGAAATCAATTTATACTAAGTCTTTCCACCGAGAGCCTAGCAAACAGTTATCCAAGCCCCAAAAACACCCGCCAAAAAAATGCTTTGCGCAGGGGCCAGGCAATCTTGCGCAGAGGCTCCTCAAATGATCAAACTCCCTTCAACTTTACCTAACTGGATCTCAAGCTGGATTTGATTTCAAAAAAAATTTGGAACGCTTCACGAATTTGCGTGTCATCCTTGCGCAGGGGCCATGCTAATCTTCTCTGTATCGTTCCAATTTTAGTATATGTGCTGCCGAAGCAAGCACGACTATCCACATTTTCCAACATATATGTATGTCTGGTTAACATTATGTCTAGACGTGTGGGCCCACATGTTGTTATAGCGAGAAAAACAGATTTTAAATAGAGGAAAATCTTCACAACATTCGGCTTGCATTTGTCATGACTTAGACTGGCCACACAGCCTGAAACATATTTATGTCCAGTTCTAACAATATTGAGCATCTATTTTAGCATCTACAGCGCATGCGCAGAAGGGATGTGCTTACCTGAAGTTCTATTCCCTTGTTGGAGAGGAAGAAAAAGCCCTACTTCTTCAAGGATACATGTTGTATTCAACCAACAACTGTTCAGCTTTGTGACGTCATAATGCTGATTGAAGCAATCAATGTTCTAATGTTCTAAATGAAAGAAAAAAGAACATGAATAAAATACATCAAATCAACGCAATTTTACCATTAAGTGAGACACAATCATACCCCAAAAGTTGATATTTTTCTACACTTTTCATGCACGCAAAAAGAGGGACAAAATTACAAGAGAAAAGCTGGAAAATCAAGTAACTTACTCAGATCCATCACGCACCAACGTCCCGCGCAAAATACGACCCAAATGCATTATGGTAACTTGATCCATCCGCGACATGGAATCTCCCGCAAAAATAAACTACCAGGGAAATCAATTTATACTAAGTCTTTCCACCCGAGAGCCTAGCAAACAGTTATCCAAGCCCCAAAAACACCCGCCAAAAAAATGCTTTGCGCAGGGGCCAGGCAATCTTGCGCAGAGGCTCCTCAAATGATCAAACTCCCTTCAACTTTACCTAACTGGATCTCAAGCTGGATTTGATTTCAAAAAAAATTTGGAACGCTTCACGAATTTGCGTGTCATCCTTGCGCTCAAAACCCCGGGATCTTTGCTCCTTATCTTTTGGAACCGGTTCCAAAAGTTAACCAATCATATGCTGGCATCGGTTCCAAAAGTTCCAAAAGTTCCAAAAGTTACGGCCCGTGATTGGCCGAGAGACAATAGCCTCAACTGCCTACTTGGCTCAAAAGGCCGCCATCTTGGATTTTCAAATCTCCGATAAATAGGCTAAGTTAGACCTGAAAACTTACCTTTTTCAACACGGATTCCTCATGGAGAGATGGAGAACGGTTGTTCGAAGATCCTTAGGTGGTTATTTGAGTTCGTTCATGTCGAAAACCAGGTAAAATTTGACGAGTTTGTCCTTCGCCTTCGCATCGAGTAGTACACGGGAAAACCCCCTTCGTGTATACAACTTCGACTTGCTGTTTTCTTCTGTTTGAAGACTTGATCGACCCGAACGGCTCAGGATATGCACTCTATAGGGTTCGTAGTGTAGTACTGGCGTTTTATTTTGCTTCGAACGGGCTAAAAAAGCACAAAATATCGACTTTGTTTCGGTCGAAATCCACTCGTGTTTTGGTACAAGAAACCCTATGTCTGACTTGCACTTTTTGCTAGAAATCCACCGATTTTTCACTCGTTAATACCTTGTCATCCTCGAAAAGCCCAAATGTATACTCACTACTGTGTTTACTTTCATGAAAGAACAGAACTTGGATGATTTTAAGCAATTTTGTGCAATTTTTAGCCATTTTTAAGTGAAATCCAAGACAAAAAATTACTGATTTTTGAGTTTGGCAAGCTGAAAATAAGGTAAAAAATTATTTTCAAATCCCCAGTGACTACATGGACATTCTAGAGACACTTGTTATTGGTGTCCTACAGTTTTTTTCTGAAAATACCTATTTTTTATAATTTTATGATTTTTTTCCTGACATTATTGACATTATTTCTGTTCAAGGTGATACCAGAAAAAACATCTTTAAGGTTCCCTAAACAGCAAACCACACCGTGCTTGGCAATACAGTGACATCAGTGGGTGATTACGGTTGCTTGCGACAACTCAGACTGTAGATACCAGTTAATCGGTGCGACGCAGCTGACACTTATACCAGGTAACTTGAAAAATGACAACAATAGACACAACAGTGCAAAATAATGCTTTATTTCAGGTCAAACATATCACTGTACAGACTGTATGACTGATGTGTGTGTATAAGCTTCCTTGAAGGCATTAGACACCAATGACTTTTGTTTTACTTTGTCTTTATAGCATCCAGTGCATCAAAATGGCTCCCCTGAACTAGTACACCTGCAACAACAACAATCAGCACTTTGACAGCCCCCGGTGCCTCCTGCAATGTCAAGTCTGCACATGAACCATCGAATAACATTGTCGATGACAGAAAATGTTCAAAACAGCAGTGTGTCGGTGACCCCCCTGAGGAATTTGTAACAAAACCACTAAAAAGATAGAAGTTGAGAAAACAATGGAAAAAAACAAAGACAATGCATGGAACTGTATAATTCTTAAACATTTGTAGCAAGGAATGATAGAATGATCATGTAAGTGGTTTATAAGCTTGAAATAAACAAGAAAATGAACCCAAAACACCATCAATTCAGTAGAACAAAGAGAGATCCAAAATAAACACGTGCAAAGTCTCACAATCCTTAAATTTCATCGAAGCAAAGGCGCAAAGCATCCTGAAAGCTGAAAGTAACCGATATTTACTAGTTTCTGCACTACTAAGAGGTGAAATGGACTTTTTTTCAAAGTTTCTAAACTCTGAAACTTTTTTTTCAACCTGGTACACTTGTCCCAGAATCTCCCGCGCGAATCGGATGATTGTCCCATGAATCCTTTCGATAATCGCCGCCTTTTTCCGCGTTTTTTCCGCGTTTTTCCCCCTTTTTCTCTCCTTTCTCTTTCCCTTTCTTCCGGGTTTTCCCTTTCTTTTTTTTGCGTAACCGCGGACATTTCTTGCGCGGGCGCGGCGAGAAGATTGCGTGGTATCTTTTGCGCAGGGGCCATGCTAATCTTCTCTGTATCGTTCCAATTTTAGTATATGTGCTGCCGAAGCAAGCACGACTATCCACATTTTCCAACATATATGTATGTCTGGTTAACATTATGTCTAGACGTGTGGGCCCACATGTTGTTATAGCGAGAAAAAACAGATTTTAAATAGAGGAAAATCTTCACAACATTCGGCTTGCATTTGTCATGACTTAGACTGGCCACACAGCCTGAAACAATATTTATGTCCAGTTCTAACAATATTGAGCATCTATTTTAGCATCTACAGCGCATGCGCAGAAGGGATGTGCTTACCTGAAGTTCTATTCCCTTGTTGGAGAGGAAGAAAAAGCCCTACTTCTTCAAGGATACATGTTGTATTCAACCAACAACTGTTCAGCTTTGTGACGTCATAATGCTGATTGAAGCAATCAATGTTCTAATGTTCTAAATGAAAGAAAAAAGAACATGAATAAAATACATCAAATCAACGCAATTTTACCATTAAGTGAGACACAAGATCAACCCCAAAAGTTGATATTTTTCTACACTTTTCATGCACGCAAAAAGAGGGACAAAATTACAAGAGAAAAGCTGGAAAATCAAGTAACTTACTCAGATCCATCACGCACCAACGTCCCGCGCAAAATACGACCCAAATGCATTATGGGTAACTTGATCCATCCGCGACATGGAATCTCCCGCAAAAATAAACTACCAGGGAAATCAATTTATACTAAGTCTTTCCACCCGAGAGCCTAGCAAACAGTTATCCAAGCCCCAAAAACACCCGCCAAAAAAATGCTTTGCGCAGGGGCCAGGCAATCTTGCGCAGAGGCTCCTCAAATGATCAAACTCCCTTCAACTTTACCTAACTGGATCTCAAGCTGGATTTGATTTCAAAAAAAAATTTGGAACGCTTCACGAATTTGCGTGTCATCCTTGCGCTCAAAACCCCGGGATCTTTGCTCCTTATCTTTTGGAACCGGTTCCAAAAGTTAACCAATCATATGCTGGCATCGGTTCCAAAAGTTCCAAAAGTTCCAAAAGTTACGGCCCGTGATTGGCCGAGAGACAATAGCCTCAACTGCCTACTTGGCTCAAAAGGCCGCCATCTTGGATTTTCAAATCTCCGATAAAATAGGCTAAGTTAGACCTGAAAACTTACCTTTTTCAACACGGATTCCTCATGGAGAGATGGAGAACGGTTGTTCGAAGATCCTTAGGTGGTTATTTGAGTTCGTTCATGTCGAAAACCAGGTAAAATTTGACGAGTTTGTCCTTCGCCTTCGCATCGAGTAGTACACGGGAAAACCCCTTCGTGTATACAACTTCGACTTGCTGTTTTCTTCTGTTTGAAGACTTGATCGACCCGAACGGCTCAGGATATGCACTCTATAGGGTTCGTAGTGTAGTACTGGCGTTTTATTTTGCTTCGAACGGGCTAAAAAAGCACAAAATATCGACTTTGTTTCGGTCGAAATCCACTCGTGTTTTGGTACAAGAAACCCTATGTCTGACTTGCACTTTTTGCTAGAAATCCACCGATTTTTCACTCGTTAATACCTTGTCATCCTCGAAAAGCCCAAATGTATACTCACTACTGTGTTTACTTTCATGAAAGAACAGAACTTGGATGATTTTAAGCAATTTTGTGCAATTTTTAGCCATTTTTAAGTGAAATCCAAGACAAAAAATTACTGATTTTTGTTTGGCAAGCTGAAAATAAGGTAAAAAATTATTTTCAAATCCCCAGTGACTACATGGACATTCTAGAGACACTTGTTATTGGTGTCCTACAGTTTTTTTCTGAAAAATACCTATTTTTTATAATTTTATGAATTTTTTTCCTGACATTATTGACATTATTTCTGTTCAAGGTGATACCAGAAAAAACATCTTTAAGGTTCCCTAAACAGCAAACCACACCGTGCTTGGCAATACAGTGACATCAGTGGGTGATTACGGTTGCTTGCGACAACTCAGACTGTAGATACCAGTTAATCGGTGCGACGCAGCTGACACTTATACCAGGTAACTTGAAAAATGACAACAATAGACACAACAGTGCAAAATAATGCTTTATTTCAGGTCAAACATATCACTGTACAGACTGTATGACTGATGTGTGTGTATAAGCTTCCTTGAAGGCATTAGACACCAATGACTTTTGTTTTACTTTGTCTTTATAGCATCCAGTGCATCAAAATGGCTCCCCTGAACTAGTACACCTGCAACAACAACAATCAGCACTTTGACAGCCCCCGGTGCCTCCTGCAATGTCAAGTCTGCACATGAACCATCGAATAACATTGTCGATGACAGAAAATGTTCAAAACAGCAGTGTGTCGGTGACCCCCCTGAGGAATTTGTAACAAAACCACTAAAAAGATAGAAGTTGAGAAAACAATGGAAAAAAACAAAGACAATGCATGGAACTGTATAATTCTTAAACATTTGTAGCAAGGAATGATAGAATGATCATGTAAGTGGTTTATAAGCTTGAAATAAACAAGAAAATGAACCCAAAACACCATCAATTCAGTAGAACAAAGAGAGATCCAAAATAAACACGTGCAAAGTCTCACAATCCTTAAAATTTCATCGAAGCAAAGGCGCAAAGCATCCTGAAAGCTGAAAGTAACCGATATTTACTAGTTTCTGCACTACTAAGAGGTGAAATGGACTTTTTTCAAAGTTTCTAAACTCTGAAACTTTTTTTTCAACCTGGTACACTTGTCCCAGAATCTCCCGCGCGAATCGGATGATTGTCCCATGAATCCTTTCGATAATCGCCGCTTTTTCCGCGTTTTTTCCGCGTTTTTCCCCTTTTTTCTCTCCTTTTCTCTTTCCCTTTCTTCCGGGTTTTCCCTTTCTTTTTTTTTGCGTACCGCGGACATTTCTTGCGCGGGCGCGGCGAGAAGATTGCGTGGTATCTTTTGCGCTCAAAACCCCGGGATCTTTGCTCCTTATCTTTTGGAACCGGTTCCAAAAGTTAACCAATCATATGCTGGCATCGGTTCCAAAAGTTCCAAAAGTTCCAAAAGTTACGGCCCGTGATTGGCCGAGAGACAATAGCCTCAACTGCCTACTTGGCTCAAAAGGCCGCCATCTTGGATTTTCAAATCTCCGATAAAATAGGCTAAGTTAGACCTGAAAACTTACCTTTTTCAACACGGATTCCTCATGGAGAGATGGAGAACGGTTGTTCGAAGATCCTTAGGTGGTTATTTGAGTTCGTTCATGTCGAAACCAGGTAAAATTTGACGAGTTTGTCCTTCGCCTTCGCATCGAGTAGTACACGGGAAAACCCCCTTCGTGTATACAACTTCGACTTGCTGTTTTCTTCTGTTTGAAGACTTGATCGACCCGAACGGCTCAGGATATGCACTCTATAGGGTTCGTAGTGTAGTACTGGCGTTTTATTTTGCTTCGAACGGGCTAAAAAAGCACAAAATATCGACTTTGTTTCGGTCGAAATCCACTCGTGTTTTGGTACAAGAAACCCTATGTCTGACTTGCACTTTTGCTAGAAATCCACCGATTTTTCACTCGTTAATACCTTGTCATCCTCGAAAAGCCCAAATGTATACTCACTACTGTGTTTACTTTCATGAAAGAACAGAACTTGGATGATTTTAAGCAATTTTGTGCAATTTTTAGCCATTTTTAAGTGAAATCCAAGACAAAAAATTACTGATTTTTGAGTTTGGCAAGCTGAAAATAAGGTAAAAAATTATTTTCAAATCCCCAGTGACTACATGGACATTCTAGAGACACTTGTTATTGGTGTCCTACAGTTTTTTTCTGAAAAATACCTATTTTTTATAATTTATGAATTTTTTCCTGACATTATTGACATTATTTCTGTTCAAGGTGATACCAGAAAAACATCTTTAAGGTTCCCTAAACAGCAAACCACACCGTGCTTGGCAATACAGTGACATCAGTGGGTGATTACGGTTGCTTGCGACAACTCAGACTGTAGATACCAGTTTAATCGGTGCGACGCAGCTGACACTTATACCAGGTAACTTGAAAAATGACAACAATAGACACAACAGTGCAAAATAATGCTTTATTTCAGGTCAAACATATCACTGTACAGACTGTATGACTGATGTGTGTGTATAAGCTTCCTTGAAGGCATTAGACACCAATGACTTTTGTTTTACTTGTGTCTTTATAGCATCCAGTGCATCAAAATGGCTCCCCTGAACTAGTACACCTGCAACAACAACAATCAGCACTTTGACAGCCCCGGTGCCTCCTGCAATGTCAAGTCTGCACATGAACCATCGAATAACATTGTCGATGACAGAAAATGTTCAAAACAGCAGTGTGTCGGTGACCCCCCTGAGGAATTTGTAACAAAACCACTAAAAGATAGAAGTTGAGAAAACAATGGAAAAAAACAAAGACAATGCATGGAACTGTATAATTCTT
>CM066925.1:7728434-7730934 GCA_033964015.1 Scolanthus callimorphus
GTGGGCCCACATGTTGTTATAGCGAGAAAAAACAGATTTTAAATAGAGGAAAATCTTCACAACATTCGGCTTGCATTTGTCATGACTTAGACTGGCCACACAGCCTGAACAATATTTTATGTCCAGTTCTAACAATATTGAGCATCTATTTTAGCATCTACAGCGCATGCGCAGAAGGGATGTGCTTACCTGAAGTTCTATTCCCTTGTTGGAGAGGAAGAAAAAGCCCTACTTCTTCAAGGATACATGTTGTATTCAACCAACAACTGTTCAGCTTTGTGACGTCATAATGCTGATTGAAGCAATCAATGTTCTAATGTTCTAAATGAAAGAAAAAAGAACATGAATAAAATACATCAATCAACGCAATTTTACCATTAAGTGAGACACAAGATCATACCCCAAAAGTTGATATTTTTCTACACTTTTCATGCACGCAAAAGAGGGACAAAATTACAAGAGAAAAGCTGGAAAATCAAGTAACTTACTCAGATCCATCACGCACCAACGTCCCGCGCAAATACGACCCAAATGCATTATGGGTAACTTGATCCATCCGCGACATGGAATCTCCCGCAAAATAAACTACCAGGGAAACAATTTATACTAAGTCTTTCCACCCGAGAGCCTAGCAAACAGTTATCCAAGCCCCAAAAACACCCGCCAAAAAAATGCTTTGCGCAGGGGCCAGGCAATCTTGCGCAGAGGCTCCTCAAATGATCAAACTCCCTTCAACTTTACCTAACTGGATCTCAAGCTGGATTTGATTTCAAAAAAAAATTTGGAACGCTTCACGAATTTGCGTGTCATCCTTGCGCTGCGGACAGGCTAATATTCGATGAAGAGTGAGCCAATCACGTCCTTTCGTTGTTCCAACTTTCTCCAAGAATTGACCAATCCTGTCCTTTCGTTGTTCCAACTTTCAAAGGGCACTTTGTGCATAAATTAAGTCAGTTGACAGGGACGCCATCTTGGATTTTGCCTCTCTCGACTGTCAAGTCAAATATACCTGGTTTTACGCTGGAAATGTTAACTTTGATATCTAAAATCCTCGAAGGGACAAGAATACAAGTAGTTCTACTGTTTGTCGGGTGGTTCAGAGTTCGGGAAGAATTTTATCGAGGTAAATTTGCCGAGTTTTGCCTTCGCTTGTACTTTGCCTTCGTTGTCATGCAAATTGCATCAAGTCTTGTTCAAAATACGGCTTTATTTTGCCAGTTTCTCCTGTTTATCGTTCAGTCCATGCCGAGAATAGAACACAGAACTTATGTTTAGTCCTCTATTTAATTGAGTTTTGGATTTGTGCCGTGAATTCTACGAAAAATCCCCTTTTTAGTCTTCGTGATTTTGACTGTAAAACACAAACACAAAAGTGACTGTCCTTCGAGTATTCAAGCTGTTTTTCTTATGTTTTGAGGTGAATCCTGTATTCCTTGGCTTTCCACTGGACTTTATTATTGGGAGGAGTGGAGGAAGTCAAATATAGCCACAAAAAGTGCTAAAATAGACAACAAAAGTCAACTCAAACCATGTCTTACTGCAGAGACTTGTAAAACTAAACCAACACAGAAAATCTCTCAAATTCCCTAACCATGGTCACTTATTTGACTATAGATTGGTTGTTTTGTCTTATTTCTGCCCCTTTCTTAAGAAATTTAAAGAGTGGGAAATCAGTGGCAGGGTATTTGATGCAATTTTCTAATTTTTGTTTCCTTTGCAGGCCATAGAGAAGAAGCCTTTGCTGCAGTACAGTCTAGGGAAGGTAATCTATTAATGCTACAAATATAATGTACCTAAAGTTGATGTAACTGTGTAGTGTAACCACCATGAAGCTATTCAAAGTTAAAGACTTATAATTGTGCACTCTGGGTGATATACGGTATGTACCGACACTGTGGGACTACTGCTTGTTCATTATATTGATTCCAATAGAGGATTATTAGTGCCGAAACGCCTGAATATGTATAATATCACCTATATACTGCACATTTACAAGGATTTAACTTCGACTAGCTTAAAAATGATACAGTGGTGCTCTGATTTGGTATTTTCAAGGGGTATTCCTCCCACAGAAGTGGTTTGTGATATAACTCCCTACCCGTCTAGGACTTCCAATGAAAAATACAGTGATTGTATGAGAAATTAATTGAAATTGACCCTTTTTTGTCCATCGGTGTAGGTATAATCAGATTTGATCAATTTTGCAGTACTACCCTCCCCAGCCAACACTTACTTGTGCAAAACCTGAATTGTTCTTTGCAATATGCCTCTCCTGGTGTGGATGCATAGAAAACACTTGCATTCCTCTCCACGATGGATGCCATTGCAAAGAGTTGTTCAGTTCTGGGCTGTATTCTCACACCCGTGAAGTCCTTGATATTGATGGGTATTATAATTCAGCAGCGGTGCACCTTGTAGGAACAGCTGAAGGTATTATAATAATGCACAAGTCACTTCCCACTCATGCCATGTCACTCCTTGCAATTGTAAATGTCACTGT
>CM066925.1:7735934-7740934 GCA_033964015.1 Scolanthus callimorphus
TCTAATGTTCTAAATGAAAGAAAAAAGAACATGAATAAAATACATCAAATCAACGCAATTTTACCATTAAGTGAGACACAAGATCATACCCCAAAAGTTGATATTTTTCTACACTTTTCATGCACGCAAAAAGAGGGACAAAATTACAAGAGAAAAGCTGGAAAATCAAGTAACTTACTCAGATCCATCACGCACCAACGTCCCGCGCAAAATACGACCCAAATGCATTATGGGTAACTTGATCCATCCGCGACATGGAATCTCCCGCAAAAATAACTACCAGGGAAATCAATTTATACTAAGTCTTTCCACCGAGAGCCTAGCAAACAGTTATCCAAGCCCCAAAAACACCCGCCAAAAAATGCTTTGCGCAGGGGCCGGCAATCTTGCGCAGAGGCTCCTCAAATGATCAAACTCCCTTCAACTTTACCTAACTGGATCTCAAGCGGGATTTGATTTCAAAAAAAAATTTGGAAACGCTTCACGAATTTGCGTGTCATCCTTGCGCTCAAAAAGCCCCGATCTTGTCTGAAGAATTGTTCAACTTTTGGTACAGACAGCCAATCATATTGCAGTATCTGACCAAAAGTGACCAAAAGTGACAAAATCCAAAGTTACGGCCTGTGATTGGCCGAGAGACAATAGCCCAAGGGTCAGATTTGAGTAGAGTTTTTCAAGATGGCGGACAGCGAGAAAGCGGTAAGTTCGAAGGACTTTAGACCAGTTTTAATAAGGAAGAAAGCGACTTAGAAACCCAACTAACAGAAAATCCAAAGAATACCGGCAGGAGAAAAGATCTTTGGGATTAGTTTCGCTCGATTAATAATTTTAAGTGGTCTTTTGTGGCGTTCAAATCCCTAGCGAGTAGCTTGTTCCGCAATCGCCCCATCTCTCTGATTTTGAAAAGAAATATATTATACGGGCAACTGACCGTGTAAAGCCGTAATTAATCCTTGAATATCGGATACAACTTTGCCCGAGGGTATAGAGTTGTGTTGTTAGTTTGAGTCGAAGAAATTAGATATTTTCTACAGTTTAGCACTTTTATATTTGTCATGATTTCACTCGAATTCTTTACGATTCGACGACTGCTAAAATCTTGTTAATTCTTTTTCAGGGTTTGCTGCCTGTTTTGCCTAGTGAGCTTATAATTCAGATGAATGTAAACAGTTTTTAAGTGCAGAGGGAAGCCGAAATAAAGGTCCTTACACTGCAAAATGCTGATATGTTTTGAGAACTGCCATGGCAGCTGTATTTCGTGCTGGAGGAGACACCGGCAATGAAACCATGGTTCTCGGCCAGCACGAATACAGTTCGGCAAATTTAGAGGTAAACCTTTAAATGGGTATTGAGAACTCCCTGGGCTATGCTGCCTGGCTATTCGAAAGCATGCACAATGAAACTACACATCTAGTGCACTCAGCAAAATAAAGTAGCTTTTAAAACTACTTGCTGTCTTCCCTAAGGGAAGGAGGCAGTACCTCAAAAAGAAAAGAGAGGGAGAGTAAACCTTCCCAACTTCCATGCTTTTGAAAGCACCGGGGCATTAAGTCAGCGCCTGGGTGTGTAATGCAATTCTGCGCAGGCTTACCTCCCCCAACCGACCGAAACAAACTTGGCTCAGAGAGGTGAGTGTAGTGCTTTTATATTTCTGAAAGGGAATGGGGTGGTAATATTATTTATAGTGTACAAGCCTTGTTTTGTTTTTGTTCAATTTTTCAGCCCATAAAGTACCTACAGCCCCCCCGGCCTCTGTCACCTATAGCCCAGGAAGAAATACCAGACGACGAGCTTCTTTCTCATGCTGCTGGCTGAGAAAGGTCAGTATGATCAAATTAATAACAGTTGAAGGTAGTATTTTGTATATTTTAATGCTATTTTTTTGCAATCCACAGCTGCCTCAATAAACCACCTGGACCTGTGCTCAGATCTCCCTCAGATATACCCCTACCAGATGGCTGGAAGTCTACCTGCCTGCACCTGACCACAACTGGGTTGCTCGTGCCCTGTTCCGTTGGAGTGCTAGGACTGGAAAGCCAGAGTTGGATAGCAGTCGCATAAGATCTCTATGGGTGAACCCCCCTGGGCCACTCTAGTACCTAGCCAAACCCAAGGGTGAACCAGTACTTTCACTCTCGCCTCTTCTTGGGATGCCAAAGAAACTCTGGCAAGTCAGGCTCCACTGTCCACATGAGGGTGCAATAAACTGAACTAACAAGTGCTGGTATCTAACCTAGGTGAGGCAGGTGCTAGATGTGGACGGGTATTACTCAATGGCTGCAGAACGCTTGAGTGCTCCCCCCGCTGCAAGCGGAAAGTCATTGCTGGAGCCACAAAATTGTTGAACAACTTGATTATGGCCACGCTTACAATTCCTATAATAATAACATACAGGTATACTATAAAAAAGGAACTATAACAAATGAATGAACAAGAAAGTTAATAATTCTGTGTTTTCTGTGTTTTATTCTAAGTATGCCTGTGACATGAGGTAGTGCGCCTGCTACGTCAGCGGGACTCGGAAATAGTTCCACCCAGATCCAGAGAAGCTTACGGACAGCACGATGAGGCTTGGCTCCGCCAGGTATGTACTACTTGGCAGACTGCCAATCCTTTGCTCCCTCCATGCGTACTCACTTGCGAAGAAAAGCCTCTCTGCCCCCCCCACCCACCAGGCAGTTCCTAAAGCGGCGTGGCTGCTGACAGCATACTGTAAGGATGTTTTGCAGCGGCTGCCTGAGGTGAAGGCTTCCATAACATCGACATTTGGCTCTATTCTTAAGATAGATTTCTACAAAGAAGGTCAGCTATTTCTTGAATTAAATTAACTAAATTTGTTCACTGGAGGCTAGGGTGCATGCACTAAACAGTATGTTGTACTGGTTAGTGCTTGCACTCTATGTTTTTTTTACTTCTTGTTTTCTTAAGGTTGTAAAGAAACTGCTGGGCATAGCCGTGGGACTGCAGCCTGGGCCAAATGTTGGCAATGAATTTGGCCAGTCCTGATATCCGTGCTCACTGCTGGCGAGGGATCGGGTCTGGACCTTATGCACTGGGCCTGGTGAAGCGGTACAAGGATGCTGGTGTTGACCCTCCCATCTCATGTACACTGACCGTGGCTGCTGCGGTGGATCCTGTGTGTCGTCCCTGTTCGTTGACTGGGTGGCCCTGCTCATACGCCTCGACCCCTGGCACTTCATGCGACGCATTGCAACAGCCTGTACCACCGACTCTCACCCCCCTATGGTACTTTTATGGGCCGGCTGTCAGGTGTATCTTCGAATGGAGCCAGGAGGATGTTGGGATGTTGGTGAGAGCGAAGCGCGCTGAGCTTGCTGGTAACCGATCTGATGAGGACCTCTTTAAGCAGATCACAAAGAAGGAGCTTTCATTGCACTGTCGTCGCCGCACCAGGGAGCAGAAACCACCATCAAACTAATAGAGGAGCTTATTGAAGCCTACAGTGGTGACGGGGGCCTTGCAGTACTGGCGTGCCACTGCTTGACTCGGCCCGCATGACAGAGATATGGGAGCAGCAGCGAAGCACGTGGTGTGCATCCAGACCCCCATGGTATGCAGTTGTACACCAAACTGGTACTGTCACCAGGGGGACTGGAACTACCCGTGTTTCGCTGCGGCGCGAGGCTCCACATCGCTCGAGTCATTCCACCTGCATCTCACCGTTTATACCTGGTAACTATATAGTACTAACATGCCATTTTTTTGTGCCTTGTATACATTGTACATATGTTCCGTGTTATTTTTAGGCCAAGCGCGAATGACCTCCATTTCCAGCATACCTGCTGGAGGGACTTGCTTCGTGGAATCTCGATCGACAGTCTGCTGCTCAGACCGAATCTAGTGGTGTTCCACATACGACTCTGGTCTGATGCAGCTGTCAACACAGCTGAGTAGTCCCTCATGCACAAAAGCTAATTCCTAGGGTTCATTCCTCCGAGAAAGTATACTGGTGAGCTCAAATGAAATTGGATTGTTGTTTGTTGTTTTAAATTTACGCCGATTGCATTTGCTTTTCAGGGGAGCTTATTGGGGTTGAGTACCTCTTCAGACAAACTGGAGAGGTCTCCAGATCTGAACAGCCTGGAGCAAGAGAAGAGGAGAAAGAGGCAGAAAACCTTGACGAGGAAGATGAGGATTTGAGGTTTAATAACATGCAATCATTTGACATAAGGAAAAAAGTACATATTCTCAAAATTTTATTATTTTTTCAGATGACTTGGACTACGAGATCCACAATCTGCATTGATCGTGAACCATCGCAACAACACCAGCAGCAACACCCCGCTGAACCCGCGGACCCCTGAAACCTGCGACACCCCCTAACCTGCGACCCCTTAGTTGAACCATTAGACTCATCATCACCCAGAATCATCAACGTAAGACCTAGGATCAGGGTTGGCTACATGAATGCAATAATTAATGCTTTATTTTATTTTATTCTGCTTATTTTACTAGGAAATCTGTTGGACCAGACAACGTTGAGGGCTATGGTCGTGTGGGGAGCTTTGCTGCCGAGCTGGTCAAACTAAGAGACCAGGATGGCACCTGACTAACATCCAGCCGATACCATCATCCGGCTCTGGCAGCAGCTCTCACCATACGACCGAAACCACAAGTTTTCTCCCCTAGGCACAGGACCAGACTCACAAAGGGGAGGTTCAAAGCTTCGAAGAGTACGTGGCACCAGGCTCCGAAAGTACAAAAGGTTTTTTTGTACACATTACCTTAAGAAAGCTTTTTTGACAACACCAACACACTATGCTTTCTCTTATTGTAGGTGCTTCCTTGGCCAAAATGCAGGCCGGCCAGTGGCCAGATTGTTCCCGCTACGTCGAGGCAGTTTGCATAAAACTGTGCGAAATCTTCACTTCCTGTGAAGCGCCAAGGTGTTACGATAACAGGTTATTGAAATTATGATATTCCATGTTTCTTTTTTTTTTAACCAATTAGATAGACTCTTCTATTTATTACTGGTTTGT
>CM066925.1:7763434-7768434 GCA_033964015.1 Scolanthus callimorphus
TCCACAGATTTCAATTATTTCGTACGGAGTTTGTTGTGTTCGGAATCAGCTGATTTACACGAGGCAAACCCAAAATGTGGACCAAAAATGTACCAAAATTGATTTATAGAGCTTTTCATGGATATAAATTAAAACTACTGCCTATTTAGCAATCGAAGTTAATAATACTTTAACATGCACTAAACGGAGTTGTCCGATCGGTTATTTAGACTTTAATTTCAAGGAAATCATTTTCAAAAAAAACAGGGAAAAGCCCTTAGCTTTTTTCATTAGTTGGTACTAACTTTTCTAGCATTGTAATTCTTTTTATTTCCAATTCTATGATATGATGTCAAATAAACACAATTTTGACTAAGCTTAACTGTTTAAACAGTTAATTGTCAAATTTGCTTGTAAATTTGGTTGTAAAGATAAAATTTTACTACAAAATTCTATAATTTTGTGAAGTATCTTAACCTCTCTTTATGCTTAAATTTCTCTTAGTTGACATGCCTCCGTCCAGCCTACCTTTCGTCAGGGCAAATGGTGAACTAGAGTATACCGCTACTCAGAGGGCCAAGGAGTAGCCAGGAATTCAAGACGTGAAGGCAGAAGGCCAATTTGGTCCTATTTTGAGCAAAGATGAGTATTTGTTACTCCTTATGAAATAATAACACTGCCTGTATAATATATGATATTTTTATATTATTGATAAATAACATGACATTAAAATTGTGCTTTTAGGTAGAGAATGAGCTATGGCGAGGGTGAGGAGTGCAGGTGGGGATACCGTGATGAAGATGGGTTTTTGAGCCAGAGCTCCCTACAGTTTGGGATGTACCGGGGAAAGACTTTCATCTGGTTGCTCAAAAATGACATTGGTTGGACAGTTATGGTCCTGGCAACCCATGAGCAAAAAGGGAGTCACAAAGCATCCAACGGGCGATTTCCAATGGGACAACAAGGAACACCTTATCGGTATGTTTGTGTTTTCTAAAATGTTTATGCAACTTTCCTTACTACAACTCAGTGTTTCACTTCACTTTACCTTGACACTGACTGAGAGTCACCGAAATCCATTCAGGTGTACAGTTGTGATATTTTTGTTGCATGCTGTAATGGTTTCAAGTCCCATATGGGTTCATTGTGCAACTCAAAGCAGTGTTCTCATCTAATTTTCTCCTTCTTTTTGTCCTCCTCTCTCTTTCCTTTCTCTTTTTTAGCCTTTTTCCCCTCTTTCTTTCTTTAAGATCAAATTGTATATATGTAATGTTTTTTGTTAAACATATTTCATTGTGTTTGGGTTTATATTACCAGTGTAAATATTTATGTGCCTATTTTTACAGCTATGCATCCTACTTTCCTGATGTTATGAAAGCAGTAACCATCAGGAGACAACGAGGAGATGGCACTCTAGACCCTGCAAGGAGTCTGTGGGTTTTGGTGACTTTGGTGAAATGACAAGGGAGGCCTTGTGAACTCCACAGATCCAAAACATCAGGCCTGGCTAAAAGGATCATGCGAGTTCCCGTAAATACTCCCGGTAGCCTCATGGACAGGTTTGTCGCATATGTAAGGAGCAAGAGGCAGGAGGCGGCTGTGGAGCACACTGACGATGCTGAGCTTGTCCAGGCTCTAGACGAGTTTTGAGCAAAGCCAGCAAAGTCAGTGTCGTTCACAAGAAACTACACCTCTTACAAGACAGGTAATTTTAAAAATATAAATAAGTGTAGAACCACTGAATGCAAAATGCTATGCCTTGTCTTCTAAAAAAACAGAGTCTAACTTGGGAATTTCATGTCATACAGATCGAGCTACCGAAGGCCTGGCAGCAGAGTTTGCCAGAGCAGCTGCAGTCATGGCTGGGCAAAGCCTTGTATACAATAGATCCGTGAGTGGGAGGCAAAGCCTAAAACAAGGTGTACCTATGTGGTTGTACCCCCCTGAGCAAGCCCAGATCCCACAATGCCACCAGCAAACCCTGCACAGTACTTTAATATCCCATTTTTCTTATGGGCCCCGAAAAGAACCTGGAACCTTGGGTTTCGGTGCGACAAGGACTGCCAGGAGGCGCAAGCAAAGAAAGGAGCAAAGCATACCTGACCCACGCTGGATATATAGGACTGCCAGGAAAGTTTCTTGACCTCACCGGGTACTATTATATGGGCACAGAGTACCTAGAGTGCAAGGAGTGCACGAAGAAGTTTGCTGGCTGTCCCAGCATATACTGGAGCAGCTGGACGTGGCAAAGAGAAGCTTCTTCCCTGCACTCCTAACTTACAGGTATTATAGGGTAGTGTTTTAAAAAAGAGTAAACAAAAGTATAATTGTTTTGTATATTTTATTTTCTTATTATTTTCAAGGTACTCCTGTGATTTGAAAGTGGTGAGGTTGTTGAGACAGCGTGGATTGGGCAACTCTTCCACTCAGCTCCAGAAGAAGGTGGTCGAGCAGCATGAAGAAGTGCTACCTACAGAGGGTGGCACGATTCTTGCAAGCTCGGGCATCCTTTCATGGAGGGCTGCTCCAGGTGTCAGCACCAACCAAACAGTTCCAGACATGATGGTGGTACCAAAACCTGCCTGGTTTTCTGTCAATCTTCTTGCGTGACGTTTATGACACGACAGGAAGTCCTGAAAGCAGAAATCACTAATCATATTTGGCACTGTTCTTAAGATGGATTCGACTAAAAAGGTACCACTTACTCTTTTTTTATTCTATTTTATTGTATTTCATGCCAAGTATTTTGTACATGGTTCCTTTATTTTGTAGGTTGCAAAAAGGTGGCAGGAAAGGCAGCTGGGACGTCATCATGGGTCACCAATGTTGGTAACGAGTACGGCCAAGTCTTGATGTCTGTCCTGACTGACTCCGAGGGGGAAGGGCTGGCAGACATGGCTGCTGGTCTGGTTGCTCGGTATAAGGATGCCAATGTACCACAACCAAGAGCTCTGTATGTCGACCGCGACTGCTGCATGGCACCACATCAAGGACGCGCACCTGTTCTCTGGTTGGGACGACATCATGTCAATTTGCCTTGACATCTGGCACTACATGAGGCGGTTTGCTGCTGGATGCACCTCGGAATCGCACGCCTTGTATCCTGCGTTCCTTGCTCGGCTCTCGTCTTGCATCTTCGAGTGGGATAAGGAAGACATGTCCCCTCCTGCAAGAAGCCAAGAAAGCAGAGCTGGAGCAGCGTGGAGTCTGGAGCCTGTCTGCTGAGACGGTCCATCTGCACATCACCAAGATGGAACTCCAGCTCCCTGCAGCGAGGCAGGACACGAGGCGCTGAGGAGACATCACGCCTCATCAATGATCTGATTGACGTGTTCAGCGGTGAAGGGGCTATGACACCATGGGCATCCCCCTGTTTGATGCAGACAACATCAAGAAAATCTGGGAAGAGCAGCAGCGCCACATCACCTGTATCCAGGACCCGCCCGGACTCGCTCTGTACACCCAGACAGGCACACTGAAGAAGGGCGGAAAGGAACTCCCCATCTACAGGTGTGCACGTGGCTCTACCTCCCCTCGAGTCATTCCATCTGCATATCACAGGTTCATTCCTGGAACCGCTGCCAATGACGCCCACTACCAAGCTTACTTGCTCGATGGTATTGCACGATGGAACAGCGACCGCTACCGTGCATCCCTGGCTGGTGGGTCCAAGCAGTCATACAACACTTCCCTTCACCATGAAGTGAACCGGCTCAGCAACATAGTTTACAAGAAGGACCTCTGTGTGTTGGATTCCGCCATCCAGGGAAGTACACTGGAGAGAAGATTGGTTTGGAGTACCTGTACTCGCAGACGGGCAAGGCTTGGGGACTACCAACCTGGACCCAGAAAAAGCAGATGACTTGACGGCAGAGGAGGAGGATGACCTGGATGATGAAGGCTTTGAGGAGATGGAGGATGACCCCACAGTTCAAACTGCCATGAGATCCCCTCTCCCACTGAGACACCACCAGCCCGTAGCCCCCCCTCAGTCCTATCTGCTGAAATCGATTCAGAACAAGATCCCCTCGTTCTCCGATTGACATTCTGGACTTTAGCCCTCCAAGTAGCCCTCAGCCTGGTACTCCAGCGAACAGTGATGAGGAGAGTGAAAACGAGGAAGTAAGGGTTCACATACAATCTTATTACAATGTTTAATTGCTCGTAATTAATTTATTCCTTATTTTCATAGGAGGTAGTAGGTCCGAAAGGGGTCCTGGGATGGAAGGAGATTGATCTTCTGGCCGGTGTCTTGTTCTCCCTCCATGATATGCCTGTCCTGTCCGAGTCAAAGGTAGATGAGGCTCATTCGTCACTGGAACAAGCTTCCCCCATCTTTTCCAGCAGAGCAGAGTTCTCTACCCGCCTCGGTACAGGAGCAACAAAGAACAAAAAGGCAGATTCCAACAGACAAAGTCAAAGCCCCACAAACAGACTGTGACCCCGGGGATCGTTAGTCTAAGAAGGTAAAACACACACAAACATATCATAATCTTGTTTTATTTCGTGTTTTCACTGCTCACCTTGTTTCTCAGAGTAATGGTTGGAGGTAATTCTGGCCAGCAACGTCAGTGATGCAAGTCCCTTGGTGGAGGCGCTGTGTGTACGACTTGAGGCTGCGTTCCCGTCTCCAAAGAAGAGCTCCAGCAGCCGTACGGTCTCCAGGTGGAAGGTAATATTAGACAAGTACCACCACATCAGAACTTGGTGATCTGCACGACCGACTGATGTCCAGTACCAACCTCCAGCTGTACGAGCTAATCAGACAACACTTTTGACCTGGTAAGAGAAATGAACATCTAGTACCTTTTAAAACACACGCACACACTAAAGTATCACCTCTTTTCAATTACAGGTGGAATAACGCACTAAGAAATGGAGCAAAGAGTGCTAGAGCAAGCTCTTGCCCCCATGCCTGCTGAGTTAGAGACTGCAGCACAGCTCCCTGCAGCAAAGACCCTCCTCGCAGAGCCAACTCAGCATCCTGGCCCGGATCTTTACACCTTCCCAGCTGTCAGTAC
>CM066925.1:7788434-7793047 GCA_033964015.1 Scolanthus callimorphus
TCGGCTTGCATTTGTCATGACTTAGACTGGCCACACAGCCTGAAACAATATTTTATGTCCAGTTCTAACAATATTGAGCATCTATTTTAGCATCTACAGCGCATGCGCAGAAGGGATGTGCTTACCTGAAGTTCTATTCCCTTGTTGGAGAGGAAGAAAAAGCCCTACTTCTTCAAGGATACATGTTGTATTCAACCAACAACTGTTCAGCTTTGTGACGTCATAATGCTGATTGAAGCAATCAATGTTCTAATGTTCTAAATGAAAGAAAAAAGAACATGAATAAAATACATCAAATCAACGCAATTTTACCATTAAGTGAGACACAAGATCATACCCCAAAAGTTGATATTTTTCTACACTTTTCATGCACGCAAAAAGAGGGACAAAATTACAAGAGAAAAGCTGGAAAATCAAGTAACTTACTCAGATCCATCACGCACCAACGTCCCGCGCAAAATACGACCCAAATGCATTATGGGTAACTTGATCCATCCGCGACATGGAATCTCCCGCAAAAATAAACTACCAGGGAAATCAATTTATACTAAGTCTTTCCACCCGAGAGCCTAGCAAACAGTTATCCAAGCCCCAAAAACACCCGCCAAAAAATGCTTTGCGCAGGGGCCAGGCAATCTTGCGCAGAGGCTCCTCAAATGATCAAACTCCCTTCAACTTTACCTAACTGGATCTCAAGCTGGATTGATTTCAAAAAAAAATTTGGAACGCTTCACGAATTTGCGTGTCATCCTTGCGCTCAAAAAACTCCGGTCTTCCCGCTAACTGTAGATCAATGTTAGATCAATTTGAACACGAGAGCCAATCATATGCCGAGTTTGATCTAACATTGATCTAAAATTATGTCTAACTTTGCTAACATTCGGCCAACACAGGCCGCTGTTGAGCTAACATTGATCTAAATTGCTTGCGTCCTTAGAGAAGGCCAGAATCCAAGATGGCGGAAAGACGAGTCGGTAATTTCGATTTCACAGTTTTCTTCAAAATAAACTTCGAGTGGCCGTAAAATTCACGCAGAACCGGATATCACTTAGTTCTAGGACTTCTGGTATTCGAAAGGGTGAATCGCTTCGAAATATCTTAGTTATGTTTGTTTTGCTTCGCTTCGGCGCCCCTTCGAAAGCACGATTTCAAGATCAATAGAGCAGAAAAACTAAGAATTTTCGGTTAGTTAACCCATTATATAGCAGAATAGAGCTCTCTTTAGTGCTTATAAGCATTCTTGGGATTTAAGTCAAGATTTCCACAGATTTCAATTATTTCGTACGGAGTTTGTTGTGTTCGGATCAGCTGATTTACACGAGGAAACCCCAAAAATGTGTGACCAAAAATGTGACCAAACATGAATTTATAGAGCTTTTTCATGGATATAAATTAAACTAAGCCTATTTAGCAATCGAAGTTAATAATACTTAACATGCACTAAACGGAGTTGTCCGATCGGTTATTTAGACTTTAATTTCAAGGAAATCAATTTCAAACAAACAGGGAAAAGCCTTAGCTTTTTTCAATTAGTTGGTACTAACTTTTCTAGCATTGTAATTTTTATTGCCAAATTCTATTGATATGATGTCAAATAAACAAAATTTGACTAAGCTTAACTGTTTAACAGTTTAATTGTCAAAATTTGCTTGTAATTTTGGTTGTAAAGATAAATTTTACTACAAAATTCTATTTAATTGTGAAGTATCTTACCTCTCTTTATGCTTAAATTTCTCTAGTTGACATGCCTCCGTCCAGGCCTACTTTCGTACAGGGGCAAATGGTGAACTAGAGTATACGTACTCAGAGGGCCAAGGAAGTAGCCAGAATGTCAAGACGATGAAGGCAGAAGGCCAATTTGGTCCTATTTTGAGCAAAGGAGGTATTTGTACTCCTTATGAAAAATAATAACACTGCCTGTATAATATATGATATTTTTATATTATGATAAATACAAGACATTAAAATTGTGCTTTTAGGTAGAGAATGAAGCTATGGCGAGGGGTGGGAGTGCAGGTGGGGATACGGTGATGAAGAGTGGTTTTGAGCCAGAGCTCCCTACAGTTTGGGATGTACCGGGGAAAGACTTTCATCTGGTTGCTCAAAAATGACATTGGTTGGACAGTTATGGTCCTGGCAACCATGAGCAAAAAAGGGGTCAACAAAGCATCCAACGGGCGATTTCAAGGGCAACAAGGAACACCTTTATCGGTATGTTTGTGTTTTCTAAATGTTTATGCAACTTTCCATTACTACAACTCAGTGTTTCACTTCACTTGTAACACTTGACACTGACTGAGAGTCACCGAAATCCATTCAGGTGTACAGTTGTGATATTTTTGTTGCATGCTGTAATGGGTTCAAGTCCCATATGGGTTCATTGTGCAACTCAAAGCAGTGTTCTCATCTAATTTTCTCCTTCTTTTTGTCCTCCTCTCTCTTTCCTTTTCTTTTTTAGCCTTTTTCCCCTCTTTCTCTTTTAAGATCAAATTGTATATATGTAATGTTTTTTGGTTAAACATATTTCATTGTGTTGGTGTTTATATTACCAGTGTAAATATTTACATGTGCCTATTTTTACAGCTATGCATCCTACTTTCCTGATGTTATGAAAGCAGTAACCATCAGGAGACAACGAGGAGATGGCACTCTAGACCTGGCAAGGAGTCTGTGGGTTTTGGTGACTTTGGTGAAATGACAAGGGAGGCTTGGTGAACTCCACAGATCCAAAAATCAGGCCTGCGCAAAAAGATCATGCGAGTTCCCGTAAATACTCCCGGTAGCCTCATGGACAGGTTTGTCGCATATGTAAGGAGCAAGAGGCAGGAGGCGGCTGTGGAGCACACTGACGATGCTGAGCTTGTCCAGGCTCTAGACGAGTTTGAGCAAAGCCAGCAAAGTCAGTGTGTGTTCACAAGAAACTACACCTTACAAGACAGGTATTTTAAAAAATAAATAAGTGTAAGAACCAACTGAATGCAAAATGCTATGCCTTGTCTTCTAAAAAAACAGAGTCAACTTGGGAATTTCATGTCATACAGATCGAGCTACCGAAGGCCTGGCAGCAGAGTTTGCCAGAGCAGCTGCAGTCATGCTGGGCAAAGCCTTGTATACATAGATCCAGTGAGTGGGAGGCAAAGCTAAAACAAGTGTACCTATGTGGTTGTACCCCCTGAGCCAGCCCAGATCCACACAATGCCACCAGCAAACCCTGCACAGTACTTTAATATCCCATTTTTCTTATGGGCCCCGAAAAGAACCTGGAACCTTGGGTTTCGGTTGCGACAAGGACTGCCAGGAGGCGCAAGCAAAGAAAGGAGCAAAGCAGTACCTGACCCACGCTGGATTATATAGGACTGCCAGAAAGTTCTTGACCTCACCGGGGTTACTATTATATGGCACAGAGTACCTAGAGTGCAGGAGTGCACGAAGAAGTTTGCTGGCTGGTCCCAGCATATACTGGAGCAGCTGGACGTGGCAAAGAGAAGCTTCTTCCCTGCACTCCTAACTTACAGGTATTATAGGGTAGTAGTGTTTTAAAATAGTAAACAAAAGTATAATTGTTTTGTATATTTTATTTTCTTATTAATTTCAAGGTACTCCTGTGATTTGAAAGTGGTGAGGTTGTTGAGACAGCGTGGATTGGGCAACTCTCCACTCAGCTCCAGAAGAAGGTGGTCGAGCAGCATGAAGAGTGCTACCTACAGAGGGTGGCACGATTCTTGCAAGCTCGGGCATCCTTTCATGGAGGGCTGCCAGGGTCAGCACCAACCAACAGGTTCCAGACATGGGTGGTACCAAAACTGCCTGGTTTCTGTCAATCTTCTTGCGTGACGTTATGACACGACAGGAAGTCCTGAAAGCAGAAATCACTTCAATATTTGGCACTGTTCTTAAGATGGATTCGACTAAAAAGGTACCACTTACTCTTTTTTTATTCTATTTTATTGTATTTCATGCCAAGTTTTTGTACATGGTTCCTTTATTTTGTAGGTTTGCAAAAAAGGTGGCAGGAAAGGCAGCTGGGACGTCATCATGGGTCACAATGTTGGTAACGAGTACGGCCAAGTCTTGATGTCTGTCCTGACTGACTCGAGGGGGAAGGGCTGGCAGACTGGCTGCTGGTCTGGTTGCTCGGTATAAGGATGCCAATGTACCACAACCAAGAGCTCTGTATTCGACCGCGACTGCTGCAGTGGCACCACATCAAGGACGCGCACCCTGTTCTCTGGGTTGGGACGACATCATGTCAATTGCCTTGACATCTGCACTACATGAGGCGGTTTGCTGCTGGATGCACCTCGGAATCGCACGCCTTGTATCCTGCGTTCCTTGCTCGGCTCTCGTCTTGCATCTTCGAGTGGGATAAGGAAGACATGTCCTCCTGCAAGAAGCCAAGAAAGCGAGCTGGAGCAGCGTGGAGTCTGGAGCCTGTCTGCTGAGACGGTCCATCTGCACATCACCAAGAGGGAACTCCAGCTCCACTGCAAGCGCAGGACCCGAGGCGCTGAGGAGACATCACGCCTCATCAATGATCTGATTGCACGTGTTCAGCGGTGAAGGGGGTATGACACCATGGGCATCCCCCTGTTTGATGCAGACAACATCAAGAA